>CM028359.1:6071978-6269358 GCA_016618105.1 Dendrobium huoshanense | reverse complement strand
CACCCGATCAACCTTGATATTGTTAGAAAGCTCTCAAAGAAAAGAACTACAACAAATATCCACAAAACTCATCAATAGCATGAACCTAAAACCCTAGACAACTCCCCCTTAAATAGCCCCAGAACACAATTAGAACCTTCATAATCAGCATAAACATAATTTAAGAAGCCTTTCTAAATAAATAGAACCATTCTAATCAACATAAACATAATTTAGAAAATCTTCCTAAATAATTAAACATGATTTAGAAAACCTTCTCAAACAATTAAACATAATTTAGGAATATTTCTTAAACAATTAGACATATTTTAGGAAACCTTCTGAAATAATTAAACACTTCTTAAATAGCATAAACACAATTCAGAAACTTTTCTAAACAACTCCCCCCTTGATTAGGAACCTTTATAAATAATTTCCCTTAAACAACTCCCTCTTGATTAGTAACCTTCCTAAAAAGCTCCCCATTCTTGGTTGTGAGCCCCCCAGCATATCAATACTCCCTCCCCAAAAATACACATTGTCCTCAAGGTTTACGGAACGAAATGATACGCCTTGGTTGCACAAGATTAGGGTTTGCCCTAATCTCCCTTCAAAGTGGGAATTTCTCCACCAAATCAAAGTTAACACAAAACAAGAAGGATGAGAGGAAGAACAAAAGAGCTTTGCATTAATCTTCAAGACAAAACAAAAGACAAAGCTAGTCCACTTCGAGAAGGACCAAATCTCCCAAAAGAAACCCTAGAGAAAACAAGAAGGAAAAGAGAAAGAACTTTCTTCACATATCCCCCAAAATAAGCCCTAATGGCTCTTTTCATACCACCTCACCACCTCCCCCTCTTCCCCAAATTACCCCCCATCATCCACCCTCCAATCTCCCCCCAAAAGCTGGCCGCCCCCCTTGGATCAGAAATTTCAAATAGGTGGGCCCAAGGGGCCCACCGTGGCTCTCCCCCCTTGCTCCCTGGGTTCGGCCGAACCCTCCCTGGTTCACCCGGGCCGGCTGCCTCCCCCCTCCTCCTCCTGTAGACCCGCAAGGGGTGAGGCTGGACCGGCTCAGCCGGTCTATCAATACCGCCCTCTAGAAGATCAACCTTGTCCTCAAGGTTGAAGTCTGGAAATTGCTCTTGCATAGCCTCATATATCTCCCACGTAGCCTCATGCGTCGGAAGGTCCTTCCACTCGATGAGTACCTCCCTCTTGCCTTGATCATTCTTCCTTACTTCTTTCACCTGTAGTGGTTTTAATAAGAATTGCATATCTCCTGTGAGGCCTCGTGGTATGGTAGGAGTGGCCATGATGTTTCTCCCTATGCTCCTCTTCAATAGTGACACATGGAAAACCGGGTGGATGGAGGATTGAGGTGGTAACTTGAGGCGGTAGGCCACCATCCCTACTTTCCTCTCGATCTCAAAAGGCCCGTAGTATCGTGGGGAGAGCTTCTCACTTCTTCTGTTAGCCACAGTCTTCTGTCGGTAAGGCCGCAGCTTTAGGTACACCCTTTCGCCCACCTCAAATGTCACCTCCTTGCGATGCGAATCTGCCCTGGTCTTCATGATCTGCTGGGCTCGCAATAGGTGCTCCCTCAATTCTTCCAACACTCTATCCCTCTCCTCTAAATATTGATCCACTAGATAGACAGGAGTCGTCCCCTTCTGATAATTCACCAAGGGTGGTGGATCCCTCCCATAAAGGATCTTGAAAGGTGTAAACTGAGATGCTGTATGGTAACAAGTATTGTACCAATATTCCGCCCATGGCAGCCATTTGACCCATTGCTTAGGCCTCTCTCCAGCGAAGCATCTCAAATAAGTCTCCACGCTCCGGTTCACCACCTCGGACTGTCCGTCTGTCTGTGGGTGGTATGCTGTACTCCGCTTCAAGAATGTGCCCTGCATCTTGAAAAGCTCCTTCCAAAATGAACTCAAGAAAACCTTGTCTCTATCTGAGACAATAGAAGTGGGGACCCCATGCAATCGAACCACCTCTCTGATGAAAGTAGATGCAACAGTAGGAGCTGAAAAAGGATGCCGTAGTGGAATAAAATGGCTGTACTTGCTCAGACGATCCACTACCACCATGATGACTGTATATCCCTCCGACTTGGGTAACCCCTCAATGAAATCCATGGTGACTTCCTCCCAAATCTTGTTTGGAAGCACCAAGGGCTGCAACAATCCACTAGGGGCACAAGCTTGATACTTGTTCCGTTGACAAATATCACATTTGCTCACCATATCTTCGACATCTCCTCTTAACCCCTTCCAAAAGAATTCGGCTTTCACCCGCCGATAGGTCTTCTCCACCCCTGAATGTCCACCAATACGGCTATCGTGGTACTCCCGTAGAAGAATGGGGACAAATGCTGAGTCGCGGTGTAGTACTAACCTCCCCTTGTATAATAAAAGAGAGTTCTCTAGGTGATACCCTTTGAACCCTCCTTCTCCCTTCTGGATAGCATCTCGGATTCTCTCTAACTCCTTCGTATGTTGATTTTCCTTCACCAATTCACCCCAATCCACCAATTGGGGAACAGATAGTGCCATCAGCTGTGAGCACTCCACACGGGATAGAGCATCTGCCACCTTGTTTTGAGCTCCGGGCTTATACTGGATCTCAAACTCATACCCCAATAGTTTTGCCAGCCACCTCTGATGTTCCTCTGCCACCAACCTTTGCTCTAATAAGTACTTGAGGCTCCTCTGATCAGTACGAACTATAAATCGTTGCCCCAATAGATAAGGCCGCCATTTTTGAATGGCCAACACAATGGCCATCAGTTCCCGCTCATAAACTGACTTCAACCTCGCCCTCGGTGATAGGATCTTGCTGAAGAAAGCAATCGGCTTGTGATTCTGCATGAGTACTGCTCCCAGGCCCACTCCGGAAGCGTCAGTCTCAACCACAAATGGCTGGGTGAAATCTGGAAGAGCCAAAACTGGGGCACTAGTCATGGCTTCCTTCAGAGTCTTCATGGCTTCTTCTGCCTTCTCTCCCCACTGAAAGTTGTCCTTCTTCAGCTGATCAGTCAAAGGACCTGCTATGGAACCATAGCCCTTAATAAATCTCCTGTAGTAGCCAGTAAGTCCCAAAAATCCCCTTAGGCCTTTAAGGGATTTTGGTGTAGGCCACTTCATCATGGCCTCTACCTTAGTGGGGTCAGCCGCCACCCCACCTTTTGAAATGATGTGCCCCAGATACTCCACCTCCTTCTGCGCGAAAGAACACTTCTTCTGGTTGGCATATAACTGATGCTCCAATAAGGTAGTGAGCACCACCCCCAGATGGGTGACATGGTCCTGCAGAGATTTGCTATACACCAATATATCATCAAAAAAAACTAGAACAAACCTCCTCAAGTAGGGCTGGAAGACCTGATTCATCAAGGCTTGGAAGGTAGAGGGAGCGTTAGTGAGCCCGAATGGCATCACTAGAAACTCATAATGACCATCATGTGTTCGGAACGCTGTCTTCTGAATGTCTTCAGTCTTCATCCTAATCTGGTGATAACCAGATTTCAGGTCCACCTTGGAGAAGATGGTGGCTCCCCCAAGCTCATCCAAAAGCTCATCTACCACCGGAATAGGGAATTTGTCCAACACAGTCTCCTTATTAAGGGCCCGATAGTCCACACAGAATCGCCAACTTCCGTCTTTCTTTTTTACCAAGAGTACCGGGCTAGAAAAAGGGCTCACACTGGGCTGGATAACCTGAGCCTCCATCATCTCTGCTACTAACCTCTCAATCTCTTCTTTCTGAGCATGAGGATATCTGTAGGGTCGCACGCTGATGGGTGCTACCCCGGGTTTCAACACAATAGCATGCTCCCTGGATCTGATAGGGGGTAGCCCCTGGGGCATCTGAAACACTGGGGAGTGCTGTTGTAGAAGATCCTGGATCACCTCAGGTATGTCTTCTGGCTCCTTTTCTACTTCTATGCCCACCTGCTGTAGCTCTATCAAATAGCCCTCTCCATCATCCCTCAAAGTCTTGAAGATGGACTTCAAGGCCACTCTGGATCTGCACAAACTGGGGTCTCCCTGTAGCGTCACTCTCCTGCTCCCCTTCCCATACTCCATGTACAATTTCTTCCAATTCACCTTCATCTCCCCCAAGGACTGGAGCCACTGCATCCCAAGTATCACGTCAGTGCTTCCCAACTCCAGTAGTAGGAAGTCTTGAACTATCTCCTCTCCTTGCAATGTTAGGGTCACTCCCTTACACTGCCCTTTACAGTTCTCCTTCTTCCCCGTGCCCAAAATGACACCTACACCTCTCCCTTGTGTCACTGGTAGCCCCACCTTCTCCACTAATCTGCAAGCAATGAAGTTGTGGGTGGCCCCACTATCAATCAGAATCATCACCTTGTAGCCTGCAATCTCCCCTTCTAGCTTCATGGTGGAATGCGATGTCAGTCCCGCTATGGAGTTGAGTGAGACCTCCACCATAGCCAAGTGAGGGTGCTCTTCCTCACTTCCACCCTCCTCAGTTGCTCCTGTATCCTCTTCTTCCCCCTCTGAATCCTCCACTAGGATCACATGTAGTGACTTCTCCTTACACCTATGCCCTGGTGTAAACTTTTCATCACAGCGGTAGCAAAGGCCCTTGGCCCTTTTTTCCTTCAGCTCTGAGTCAGTCAACCTCTTGAACCCCCCTTGGTTCACTGCTGTGGTGGTTCTTACCGTGGTTACCTCTCTAGGAGGGAGGATGGTAACCGCCTTTGTACCTCCACCCATGGGTGGTGGTCGGAAAGTGGGGTAAGACACCCCTGATCTCCTCGGTGGTTCCACCTTCAGCTTGTCCTCCACCAACTGTGCAGTCTCCATGATCCTTACTAACCCCTGTGGAGCCACTACTCTGATGGCTGCTCTGATGTGAGGCTTCAACCCCTTCATGAAACTCCCCTCTAGAAGGTCATCCGGAATCCCTCTCAGTCTGCCTGATAGTAGCTCAAAGTGCTCTCTATACTCTGCCACCGTGCCCTCCTGCACTAGAGCCAACAGCTGCTCATAGTGAGTGCCCTCACTTGACACCCTGAATCTATGAAGTAGTAGGTCTTTGAACTCCTCCCAACTCCTAATATGTTGCCTCCCTTCAAGCCACTGAAACCAAGCCAGAGCTTTCCCCTCCAAGCATATCGGTACCGCCATCAGCTTCTCCTCTTCTGTAACACTATTCACCGCAAAATAGCGCTCCACTCTGTAGATCCATCCATACGCATCCTCCCCTTCAAAAATAGGGATCTTCAATTTCCTCATGCGGTTGTCAGCTCGGTGGAAGGTTCTTCCATCTCCCCATGTCCCCTGAGTAAATCCCTCACCTTGGGGTCTTCCCCTCCTCTCCATTGGGTAAGGATTTTGAAGTCCCCTCCATAGTGGTTCTCTTGGCTCTCCATAGCCCATGCCGTAGTCCTCTCTTCTTCCTCCCTGCTCCCACGTGGCACGATTTCCTTCCGGAAACCCCCCCCGTTTGGTTTGGCCATCCTTCACGTGTGCCGTGGGGGCCTACCGATCCCGTGTATGGCCGGCCTCCCTGACCACCTGTCATCCCCCAAGGGCCACCTATTCCAGACCCTTCTCCTCCTTCCCTTTGCCATTGGCCTTGCATACCATCTTCACTCTGATTTACTCCTTCTTCCCTAATTGGACAATTAGGGTTAGGGTTTTGATTCGTCACAGGAGATTTCCCTTTTTCCTTAGGGTTTGGTGGAGCAACTTGAGCTTCTAACAATTTTCGGATCATCTCTTCCATTCCCCCAAATCTCTCTTCAAGGGATGAAAATTTGCCTTCCATCGACGAGAGTTTCTCCCCCACCTCTTCTTTCAATTGGCCCATCTCCCCCTCCAAAACTTCCACCTTCTTTGACGCCATGCCGTCTAGGATCAAGAGCTCTGATACCAAATTGATACGCCTTGGTTGCACAAGATTAGGGTTTGCCCTAATCTCCCTTCAAAGTGGGAATTTCTCCACCAAATCAAAGTTAACACAAAACAAGAAGGATGAGAGGAAGAACAAAAGAGCTTTGCATTAATCTTCAAGACAAAACAAAAGACAAAGCTAGTCCACTTCGAGAAGGACCAAATCTCCCAAAAGAAACCCTAGAGAAAACAAGAAGGAAAAGAGAAAGAACTTTCTTCACATATCCCCCAAAATAAGCCCTAATGGCTCTTTTCATACCACCTCACCACCCCCCCCTCTTCCCCAAATTACCCCCCATCATCCACCCTCCAATCTCCCCCCAAAAGCTGGCCGCCCCCCTTGGATCAGAAATTTCAAATAGGTGGGCCCAAGGGGCCCACCGTGGCTCTCCCCCCTTGCTCCCTGGGTTCGGCCGAACCCTCCCCTGGTTCACCCGGGCCGGCTGCCTCCCCCCTCCTCCTCCTGTAGACCCGCAAGGGGTGAGGCTGGACCGGCTCAGCCGGTCTATCACGAAACTATCACCTGATAATTTGTTTTAACAACAAAATTTGCTTCTTGTCGAGAATAACTTAGCACAAGATCCAGTTCTATATCTTTCATTAGGAGTGTCAATTTTTGACATGACCCAAAACTCGACTCGGACTCGACCTGAAAAAATTAGGTTGGGTCGACCCGTTTGTGAAACGGGTCGGGTTCTGATTTAACAAATCGACCCGTTTCAAAAATCGGGTCGGGTTCGGGTTGACCCGGCAACCCGAAAATGACCCGAAACCCGCTGCCGCGCCTGCTGCCCGCCCTGCCCAATATGTCGAGTGCCCGGCTACCCGCCCATGTCACGTTGCTCGGTCGCAGTCGCGTGACCCGAAAATTAGGGGTGTCAATTTCGGGTCACGGGTCGGGTTCGGGTCGTACCCGGAACTGACCCGGTTTCAAACGGGTCGACCCTAACCCGACCCGGTTAGATAAACGGGTCGGAAATGCGAACCTGGACCCGACCCGGCGGGTTGCCGGGTTGACCCGACCCGACCCGGGAAAGGTGACGCGCGGGGTCGCGCGCGGGGTTGGGCGCGGGGTCGGGCGCGGTGTCGCGCGCGGGGTCTGAGCGGGCGAGGCAGCAGCGGGTTGGGAGCGAGGTCGGAGCGGACTCACGCGCGGTGTTGCGCGGGGTCGGAGCGGTGTCGCGGGTCCGGCGCGGTGTCGCGCGGGGTCGGAGCGGACGAGGCAGCAGCGAGCGGCGACTGGCGAGCCAGCGAGGTCGCGCGGGGTCGAGCGCAAGGCGCGGGGTCGGGCGCGGTGTTGCACGCGGGGTCGGAGCGCAAGGCGCGAAGTCGGAGTGGTTAGGTCAAAACGGGTTGGCGGGTCAACCCGGCAACCCGCCGGGTCAACCCGAACCCGACCCGTTTTACAAACGGGTCGAAATCTCTAACCCGAACCCGACCCGGTTCGGGTTCGGGTTGACCCAAACCCGAAATTTTCGGGTCAGGTTCGGGTCGGGTTTTCGGGTCGGGTCAAATGTTGACAGCTCTACCGAAAATGAGTCGCAGTGTGTCGTTGGCCCGCTGCTTCGTTTCGCGTACTGCCAATGCTTCGCTTTGCGCGTGTCGCTGCTGTCGCTTCATGTGTTGCCGCTATTTTGCTTCGCGTGCTGCCACCCGCAGCTTCGCTGTTGTCGTCACTACTGCCTCTCGGCTGCTGCCTAAACCCTAATTTCAAAAAATCCGGGTCAAGTCGTGTCAACCCGGCATCGCGCGCGGGTCGGGTTCGGGTTGAGAAAGCCAACCCGTTTGTAAAAACGGGTCGAGTTCGGGCTGACCCATTTAGAGCTGGGTCAACTCGGGTTTGACTCGAACCCGACCCGTCGACCCAAATTGACACCCCTATCTTTCATTATTTGCACATGCTTCACTCTAGATAATATACCATTTTTCAATAGTTTAACATCTTTGCCAATGCCTTCACAGGATGATTCAGTGATGGAATACCGGGAAAGATTTGAGTATCTTGCTAGCCGATTGGACCACTGTTGAACTCTAACTATTGGAGAACCCAACACCTCATCCGGCTTTCACGACCCTAACTGTCGACAAACCCACAATCGCATATAACTTCCCCACGATCGCAAATAACCGCAAACCCAAGACTTAAAACAACGAAATCTCTCATTTGGCTCTCTCACGCACACAGACGTTCTCAAGGCCGGAAGAAATCGCAAGCAAAGAAGAATTTGAGACTTACCTCTCTCCCAGCTGCCGGAGCCTACAACCGCCACCGTGCCTCCATTTCCGAGCCCAAAGCCGACTCCAGCCTTCTGCCCCCTCCATCTCCGACTCCAGTCGTCGAAGCCATCGTGCCCTAGGACTACTTGATTTGCTCGTTTGCTCCGGCCGAACCCCACCAACTCCAGCCGACCTTCGCCGACCAAGGACCCGCCACCGACCTCAGCCGCCCGAACTGCTGCCGCTGTCGAGCCCGTCCGCCGCCTTTCTCACGCGTTCGTCGCTTTGACCCTAGCCCGATCGGCTCTTCCCGATCCGCCTCTCTCCCTCTCTGTTATATCTAAATATAATGTATATAATATTATATATATAGTATTATATTATCTCTATTATAGTATATGTAATATAATATATAATATTATATATACAATAAATTAAAGTAAAAAAATGAGAGAGAGAAGAGTGGTGAGAGGATTTCAACAGGTATGAAGACTTAAAGGAAGTCCCGGGGTTAATCCGGTCCCCTGAAGCCCTCGGTCATCGAGATTATCCGACCGAGGGAGCGCAGACACTACTCTTCCAATCTCCTCGCCATTGATTCGCTCCGGCCGAGTCGATCCAAAGGGCAAGTGCCCTCCCCAACCTCCCCTCACGGGGAGGGCGTTAGAAGGCTGCCGGATATTCGAGGGGACCAAAAATATTTTTAAAATTAAATTAAATTGCTTAAATTAGCAGGTCGCGCACATTAGAAGACTTGAAGACTCTTTTAAGAGATTTCGCTCTCCCAAATCTCCTCGCTGTCGATTTGATCCAGCCGAGTCGAGCACCCCCTTACCTCCCGACATAGGGGAGAGGACGCCGGGAGGCTGCCGAAATTTTTAGTGAAACAATAATGGACTTGGACAAAAAAATTGAAAATTGATTTGAACAACAAGTCAAACATAAAATCAATTTTAAATCAAGTTCGATCAAATAATATTGAACTTGGACTCAAACTCAAACGCGAACCAGACTTACACTCAACATGACTATAAGAACATGAACTTTAATGAGTCACTTGGAATTGAACCTAAACTAAAACATAAGGAAGCAAAATTTAAATTAATAAACATACAATCAAGTTAGAAATACAATCGCTCGGAAACTACTGATGAGTGCAGCTTCTGAGGACACTGCAAGAAATGGTGGTGGACATGCTCTAGTGTAATAGATCTCTTATAAGTGAAGAGAATCAATGTGCCACAAGCATAACAATTTGATGCATTTAATGAGTTCGAAGTGAATGAGGTTTATGCATAATCAATTCTATGCAACTCCAAGCAAGCTTGTTAATTTGATTGCAAACAACAATACTTTATATAGCAAACTTACAAGTATATGTGAAAGCCCCTTCGAGTTGGTGTAGAAGACTCTTGATTTATACAACAGTCCCCTACATATAAAAGAACTTGACATGCAATGAATTTAATAAGTTGCAATGCACACGACGCATCATATAAAGGTGACCTGCCATACACATAAAATATCACGTACAAACAAGATGTTAAATAACTACAATGATTGTAAAAGCCTACGAACCATTGAAGGAGGCTCATTATATGTTCAACATGTTGTAGGTGGACAAATGTAAAAGAACTACAACTTATTTGCAAGAAACAACAAACAATACTTTTAACACCACCGGATCCGCAACTTGTGTACAAGCGGACAGAAGGCATTTATAGGCCCTTAAATGAAATTTTAGGCATTTCCTAAATAAAATCACTCTCGCATAATGGATCATATTTAAATATTTTAAAATACCCCCTTATGTATTAAATATGATCCCTGCATGTGCTCCGGTCAATGTGTTAAAGTATAAATACCAATGTTCGAGAATGTTGTGTAGGGTCAATACTACACCCCTGCATGTGCTCCGACAAACCGTGCTAAAATTACAAATACACCAATGTCCGAGAATGCTGCGCAGGGTCAAATGCTACAACCCGCATGTGCTCCAATCGTCACATCTAAATCTTAAATCCAACGATTCGAGAATACTGTGCGGGTCTGCTATTCAAGTCTCATCCTCCTCGAAAGGACCGGAGTTGACATGACATAAATTACAAAATGCCCCCCAAATACCTATATGGGCCCCAACGAGCGTGTTATAAAAACACACGCGGCATCCCAGCATCCAGGGATGCTGCGCGGGTGATGCGGACATCCAACCGTCCATGCCTATCCGAGGAGAAGCTGAAGATCGACGGCCGAGATCCCTTCATTTTATCTTATTTTATTAATTGTAATTTTATTTAATTATGCATTTTTCTTTTTTACCCTTAAGGGATTTGTTTTATGTAAGCCCAAGGGGCAAAATTATCTTTTAGTTTCTTTTAAGGCTTATATATAGAGGTTTTTGCTCTTGTATTAGGAGATGATAGATTATTAATAAAAAAAATTGTGTTTTGCACTTGGGTTCTTTGGGAAGAACGTTAGTGAAATCCTTATGGGAGGGAGTAGGAGTTTCCACCAGCCGCATGATGGGTCCGGGCTCGTGGCGTGAAGTCCCTTGGAGAAGGGCAACGTAGTACCCGTCAGCCGCAGGATGTGTCCGGGCTCGCGGTTGTATCTTTGATATTTTGTTTCTCTATTTTTGTTCCTCCTTATTGCTCTTAGTAGTCATTTTCATCTTCTTCCTCTACCACCGTCCACCTCTTCATCCACATTAAAACCCTTGCCTAATTTGGATGAAAGTATTTTAGGACAAAATTTTGAATTCAAATTTGTTCAATTTGAAATTCAAAACTTTCCTAAAATATCAAAACTATTTTAGGAAAGTCCTTTAATTAAATCAATTTGAATTTGAAATTCAAATAGGATTTAGTTAATTACTTTCCTAAATCCCCCTAGCCTATTAAATACACCCAAAATCAATTCCCAAATCCTCTCCATCAACTCTAAACCACCGGCCTCTCCCCCTAATTAATCCTCTTGATTTATTTCCTAAAGCCACTACTCTCACAGGGAAAGAATTAAAAATCCGTCACCTTAACCTGGCTGAAATTCTGGAATCCCCTCTTAATTATTCCCTAAACTCAGCCCTTAATCTTGAGAATCTGAATTTCCTTCCCGTATTCCCTGCTGGCCGAATTTCCCCCAGGTTTCCTTTGTTGGGTTTCCTCTACTAATGTCTCCAACAGCCCACAAATCATAAACTCCATTGCTCCCCAAAGCTGCAGCGGAAATTCTCTGTTATTGGCTTGCATCCTCAACATCTGAAGGCCCTTAGAACTACTGATTTAGAAGGCAAATCGGCAGCCCAGTACATTTCCTCAGCTTTAATTCCTATTATGATTCCCCAAATCAATTCACTGATTTTAGGGAATTGAAATCCATTAAATCTCCCTAGCAAAGCCGCTCCCGTTCTACATCAGTTTGGTATCAGAACATGGTTGCTCACCCGGGACGCAAACTCGACGGAGTCGAGTCTTTCCACCCCGGGAGAATGATGCGGACATCCAACCGTCCATGCCTATCCGAGGAGAAGCTGAAGATCGACGGCCGAGATCCCTTCATTTTATCTTATTTTATTAATTGTAATTTTATTTAATTATGCATTTTTCTTTTTTACCCTTAAGGGATTTGTTTTATGTAAGCCCAAGGGGCAAAATTGTCTTTTAGTTTCTTTTAAGGCTTATATATAGAGGCCTTTGCTCTTGTATTAGGAGATGATGGATTATTAATAAAAAAAATTATGTTTTGCACTTGGGTTCTTTGGGAAGAACGTTAGTGAAATCCTTATGGGAGGGAGTCGAAGTTTCCACCAGCCGCAGGATGGGTCCGGGCTCGTGGCGTGAAGTCCCTTGGAGAAGGGCAACGTAGTACCCGTCAGCCGCAGGATGTGTCCGGGCTCGCGGTTGTATCTTTGATATTTTGTTTCTCTATTTTTGTTCCTCCTTATTGCTCTTAGTAGTCATTTTCATCTTCTTCCTCTACCACCGTCCACCTCTTCATCCACATTAAAACCCTTGCCTAATTTGGATGAAAGTATTTTAGGACAGAATTTTGAATTCAAATTTGTTCAATTTGAAATTCAAAACTTTCCTAAAATATCAAAACTATTTTAGGAAAGTTCTTTAATTAAATCAATTTGAATTTGAAATTCAAATAGGATTTAGTTAATTACTTTCCTAAATCCCCCTAGCCTATTAAATACACCCAAAATCAATTCCCAAATCCTCTCCATCAACTCTAAACCACCGGCCTCTCCCCCTAATTAATCCTCTTGATTTATTTCCTAAAGCCACTACTCTCACAGGGAAAGAATTAAAAATCCATCACCTTAACCTGGCTGAAATTCTGGAATCCCCTCTTAATTATTCCCTAAACTCAGCCCATAATCTTGAGAATCTGAATTTCCTTCCCGTATTCCCTGCTGGCCGAATTTCCCCCAGGTTTCCTTTGTTGGGTTTCCTCTACTAATGTCTCCAACAGCCCACAAATCATAAACTCCATTGCTCCCCAAAGCTGCAGCGGAAATTCTCTGCTATTGGCTTGCATCCTCAACATCTGAAAGCCCTTAGAACTACTGATTTAGAAGGCAAATCGGCAGCCCAGTACATCTTCCTCAGCTTTAATTCCTATTATGATTCCCCAAATCAATTCACTGATTTTGGGGAATTGAAATCCATTAAATCTCCTTAGCAAAGCCGCTCCTGTTCTACATCAGCGGGTCAACAAGTCAAGTCAAGTATGAACCCTATCTTTTATTGGCAAGTTGACTGAATCGACAAGGTTCAATACACAAATGCAAATGCCTATATGTCACCTTGAGGATGGCTGTGTTGACAGAAAATCTCAACCGGAGGGCTCAAATCTTAAGTCAAACAAAAGTCCAAGTTCTTAAAATGAAATATATCACCTAAAAACTTAAAACTAAAATAAATTTGAAATTAACCTCAGCTCACAAAGAGCGAATGCGTATTGGGTGTATCAGTTTGATTCATCCTCAAACACTCTCTTTCCACTAGGGACGTGGCACGTGCCCTCTGATCGGGTGGTTTTGCCGCAAAATGGCACCATTATATTACGATCACGGTCAAAGCTCGTATGTTCCCTAAATGTGTCAAACCCTTGAGCGATGGATAATAGGATATATTCGATATGCATAAAGTCCTCTGTCAGCTAAGATGGGTTCAAATTTACCCCCTTAGACAAATACCAACCCAAGTCTATAAGGTATTCTTGGACGAAGCAACTCATGGCTGCTGATAAGGTACCTTCTGTCAGGTTGGGTCGACTACCTCCTCTGACTAAGTAGACCAGAGATCATGACAGCCCGGTACGACGGAACCATGGGATCTTGATCGGGCTCGTCTTCACTCCCCCCCACCACTAGTTTTAAGTTTATGGTGATAAACTCTAAATTCCAAACTTCAATATTTAAATCCAAGATTCAAACCCTAAAACTATTGCTATTATATGATGGGTTTATAACCTATATGACCTCCTTAATAACTAGCCTTAATCGAAAGTTCTCTCCTATTATAGGGAGGGGTAATTAACTATAGGGCTTGCGCTTATAAGATACCAAAACTCAGATCAAAAAGTCCTCATAAAATGAGGGTGAAATCTCTGGATAGCGTCTTATCTAAAACCTAATCTTCCTTCTGAAAATTCCCCCAGAACCTAATCTCGTTAAAACTCTATGTCGTCATTGTCACACAAACACTTAAAAAGAAAAAGAGATCGATGGTGCGGAGAGGCCGGGATCACAGACACTTATGGAATTTTCGGAGCCCACAAATAGTCAACCACCTTCCTGAGACAGTGCTAGAGAAAAATTTCATGAAGGAACTGACACCAAAGATCCAGGCAGAGGTGAGAGTAATGAGGCCTCATGACTTGGGAGAGGCTGTGAAGCTAGCTCAATTAGTGGATGATCAAAGGCACTTGGAGAGAGAGAAGGGAGGCAACAACTCAAGAGGTTCGAACAGGAAGACCACTACCTCTCTAGAACACAAGGAGCCGACACCGAGTACTTTTCGGGAGACTTCGAAGGAAAATAATGTAGGAGTAAGACCTGGGGACAACTTCAAGAAACTCACAGAAACTGAATAGATGTGACAAGAGGGAATGGCAAAGGGGCTCTGTTTTAGATGTGACAAGAGGTATACATCGACGCACAGGTGTAAGGATCGAACTCTTCAGGTTCTTACCGTTTGTGATTAAGAGGGAATGGATGAGGGTGTTGTCTTTCCACCTTACGAACAAGGTGGGTCTTTGGAAGGGAAGTATTGTTAGACCGGTCCGGTCCACACAAGACCAGCTCAGGCGGAAAAGAGGCGGAGTCTTCCGCCTCTCCTGTACACGTCATTCAAGCTGTCAGGTTCAAGGGAGCAATTTAGAAAGGTTTTTGGAGGGAGTTAGGAGGGAAATTTGAATGTAGGGAATGCTTAGAGATTTCCTTTTGGATTGTATGCATTAAATGATTTATTTTCCTAGGGTTAGGGCATCTATCTTGGCATTTTCTTTCCGTTCTATTTGATTTCTTGCAATAAAATTACTATTTTTATTGTTTTCCATTAGAGTTGTGAAACTTTTTTGCTATTTTTACCAATAATGTTAGATTTTACTTAAAATTTTCAAGTATTTCCTAACACAAGCCTTGCCTTGTACTTGGGATTTGAACCATTTTGCACATCCTCTTTTATTTTGAAAATCCACTTGCAACCTATAACCTTTTGATTACTTGGTGCATCGACAAGTTGTCATGTCTTGTTCTTATTAAGAAATTGCATTTCATCTAGCATTGCTCTGATTCAATGTTCTGAATTCCTGCCGTTAACACTATATGCATATGGCATGGGTTCTTCATGTTTGGACTCATGTACAACAGAAAACGCATAAGCTATGATATCAAGAAACCCAAATCTTTGTGGGGCTTTAATTCCACGCCTTTTTCTGTCCTAGAAAGAGAATAATGCTACATATCATCACAACTAGATTATGATTAATCATCAACCAACACTTGTTGCATTTGTTTATCCCAAGCTATATCAATATCATCTGCAACTTGATCCAATGACTGCACCTGTAGCCTTTCATTTTGTTGCAGATGCGCATAACCATTCTTAGCATTGACGTCATTCTTGTGTAAAGGAATTCCATTTTCATCAAAAACATCATCTTTACTAATGATGCATTTATCCACTCCCGGTTCTACACACCACAATCTATAATCTTTCACGCCATCTGGATAGCCCAAGAAAACACATTTAAGTGCTCTAGGTTGTAATTTGTCTTGTCTAGTATTTGCATATGATGTGCAACTGAAAGCCCTTAGATTGCTATAATTTATTGAATGAACGGTCCAAATTTCCAATGGTGTTTTAAAATTTATTGCAGTAAACGGGCATCTGTAAATCAAGTAACTTATTGTTTTCAGCATGTCGCCCCCAAAATGTCTTGACAACTCAGCACTCACTAGCATGCATCAAACCGTTTCAAGCAAAGTTCAGTTCATTCTTTCAACAAGTTCATTTTGTTGTGGGGTATTCACCACAATCCGGTGTCTTGTTATTCTCTGACAATTGCAATAGTTGTCAAATGAATGTCAGCAGTACCCCAATCTATTGTCAATGCGCAATTTTGTTATTCTACGACCAACCTGATTCTCCACAATTTCCTTCCAATCCTTAAAAGCGTCAAGTGCCTCATCCTTACTTCTAAGAAAATATGCTCATAATCTTCTTGAGTAATCATCTATGAAGGAAATGAAATATCTGGCTCCTCCTTTCATTTCAGTTTTTGATGGACCCCAAAGATTACTATGTATATAATCTAAAATGCCACTACTTTTGTGAACAGCATCACTGAACTTTAGTCTACAGCTCTTACCTTGAACACAACTTTCACATAACTCAAGTTTATTTGCTTTGTCTCCACACAATAGGTTCTACTTGTTGAGTTCGTTTAAACCCCTCACACTGATGTGCCCAAGCTGCAAATGCCCAACCTGGTCGTGTCTTCAGCAGATTTAATCACATTAGCATTTGCACCTACCACGGTGTGGCCATCAAGAACATACAAACTATTGACTAAAGACCCGATCATTATTACCATTGGACCGTTTGTAACTTTAATCAAGCCTTCATCAATTTTTACAACGCATCCTGCTGCATCTAACATTCCAACCAATGTTAGATTTCTTTTGAGGTCAGGAACATACCTCACTTCTTGCAGAATTCGATTGCAGCCATCAAACAACATGTGCACTAAGCTAGTTTAATGTTGGTTGAACATATCTTTTTCAGCATCTCCATTTGCTTTTAATTGAATGATGAAAGTGCGGAGGAAGATGGTGGTTTTGGAGTATTACTCTTGGTTGTCGAGAAACCCCAGGCTTGTTTCCCTAGTTTCAAATAAGTAGGTTTCTTAAGTGGCTTCCAGTAGGTTTCTTTTATGTGTCCAAATTTTCGATAGTGGTCACACCAAGGGCAATTATTTTCTAAAATTTTTTGCTTGATATATGCATATCTTGAGAGATAAGTAAAAAGTTTTTGGATTGGTCAGAGTGTCTTGGTCTACCATCATGATTTTATGATGACCTTTCTTCCTCCAAGCTTCAAAGAACACTTACCAAATTGACGGGAGGGGTTTGTTCCAAATATCCTTTCCTTCAATTTTATCAAGTTTTTTGTTAAGACCATGAAATAATTTGGTCATGAGCTATCCTGCATTTTTTCAACTATTTTCGGAGACTTGTTTCATCTTGTAGACACTATCAATTTAGTTCTTCAAAGACAATCAGTTTTTATTGAAAACTATTAAGAGTATTATAATATTGAGTGAAAAATATCACTTTACGAATAACTGCGAAAGCCACTTTTCATCTCGAGTAACTCGATAGCATTTTAATTATTCAAGTATATTTCTTTTGCTGCATACAAGATTTTACAAAGCCATAGAAAATGAAATTTTGGCCAATTGTATTTTTATGGTGTTAATGAGCCTTTCATGATTGCACGAGTGCAATAATCATCCTTGTTTTTTTCATTACGAACATCAAAACTTATTAGTCCCAATAAAGATAATTTTGCCCCTTCAGCTTGTGTCCAATGAGTAGTAGATTGGAGGAGAAGCTTTCATGATTGTTGATTTGGCCGTGAATAAGCTGGAGGTGACATTTGAGGAGAGGCTTCTATCGAAAACCATTCCATGTTTAAACATAATCATAATTAAGACTAAGGAAGAAGAGCTTAGCAAGAGGAGAGGCGGGTTGAAGGAGATGACGTAATATCATATTAAAAATAAAGAAACAAGTAAAGAAACGTAAAAGAGGACTTGATTGTCATACTTTCATATTGAAGGGGTGTTATATATTTATAGGTGAGAATATGTACAAATTCCCAATCCTATGATTAAGGAAAAAATTGTCTTAGTTTCATCTTAGGAATTAATTTCTTCCTAACTAGTCATGGTGGATCATATAAGGAAAGAGCGAGCAAAGGCAGATTGCTAAGCTTCCATCATGTGATTAAAGAAACTTGAGTATGTGCATTTGAAAGTAGGCATGGTAGGAGGAGACCAAAGGGGATGTATTGAAGCCAAGATGAGGAGATGGAGGTGCAAATGGCAGAAACCTGTTGGACCACATTAAAGGCCAAGTTTATGTAAGAATTTACATAGACATTCCTTTCAACCTCAATGGAATAATACTAGAAACACCGCCAACAACAATCTTCATTAAGAGATTGGACTATTAAAACTTCAATGAATATGAAACCTTCAATCTTTCCATGATTTAATGCCTCAAATCATGATTATATACAATTTAATTGATTCCCTACTAGCTATGATCCGCATATCAATGGGAATAAAAGTATTTATCATAATAAATATCTTATAGGTTGAGGAAAATTCGTCTAAGTGGGCACAAGTTTGTGATGAATTAAGATACAAAATGGTAGTATAAGTGTCTCATGCAAGATGCCATGACCACTCTTTCCATCTTCTTAGCCAATTACAAGCAATAGAACATGGTATATTTTTTTCTCCTAAAATGTCAAACAAAAGTAGAAGCACGATTGGAGGCACCCAACATTAAAATGTCAGCATCAATTCAATTATCTCACTTGCATGATTCTACTGGACTTGAAATATGATGGAAATAAAAATTTTCACCCATATCATCAATAAAAAGTCATATTCTCCTTTAAAACTTGGGTTGTTTCCTTCCTTCTTGTTGGGGACGAGAGTAAATCACCACATAGAAACAAACAAGAAAGTAAAAGCAACGGAAATAAATGACACCAGGAATTAACGTGAAAAAATTCAAAATAGGAAAAAAAAACCACGAAGCCAGACCACACCAAGAAATCCATAATAAAAATAGGGAGAAATAAGTATACTTCTCTCTCGCTCTCTCCTTGCTTCTCTTCTCACATACCACACTCTCTATATCTTACAATACATAAATATAATAGCCAAGTAAAATACCCCAAGGCACGCAACCCTTCAGAAAAAAGAGAAAAATTAACTATTCAGTCCATCTCGCAGCGCTATGGTGTCGGTTTGGGGCACTGTGGCACTCAAGCCTCTGTCTTGCACCGCTGTGGCGCCATATCTAGGCCGCTGCGGTACTCTGCTATCTGTCATTCAACGTTGGGGTGCTTGGGTACACAGAGCCGCGACGTTGTACTTAAAAAAATTTCGGGTGCAAGAACCTGAACCCAAGCATGGGGTAAATCACCCACTCCCCCGACTAACACAACAAGCTTTAAAGTCTAAGACAACAGAATAATCAAATTGATCAACACAATCAAATTCCACACATAACACTACTCTAAAATAACACCACCATGTAACTTCAGAACAGAGAGGCTTCCTCAAGGAAAATAATACAAATATAAGAAAACCGGTAACATAAATATGGACTAGATGAATAGGAAAAACTCCAAAATCCCATGAGTTTCTGGTAAGAACGAAATATCTGAAGCTGCTAGGATAGCTGTGTGATCCGTCGTCGTCGTTACTTCCGATCCAAAAAAAGAACGGCGAGGAGGTGTCTTCGGATCCGACAGGAAGTAACGTCGTCGAAGGAGGCGAAGAAGTTATTTAGCAACACGTTCAAAACTCTACCTCTCACGCAAAGTAGGTCAAGTCGAAGGATTAAAAAAATGAATGCTACTACTTGCAGCCATATTTGAGGCGACAAAACATCAAGAGTAAGACAATAGACATCTAAAAATTAAATGTATCTTTTCACCGCATTTGCAAACTTCTGAATTTATAATCAGCTCAATATCTGTAATTTTGTTGATCAAACCGAAAAAAAAAATTGATTCGGCTAGTAAAAGAGAGGTCTTCTTGCATGAGAGAATCTTGGCTAGTTAGAATTCGCAAAATGGCATTATAAATTTAGCTAAGCACAAAAGGAACAGTCTCCAGAGCAGGCAAAGGACATACCTGTCGCAGGTTGCCGGAGTCCGGAGAGACTCAGCGCAATACCTCGCTTGTTCTCCTCCGTCAGAAGGTCGCCCTTATCCCCATGGGTTTTCTCCAGCCACCTCGACCAGTCCAAATAGTTCCAAAGGAGTTCTTTCTTATTAACAATTTCCCCCAAAAAAAGTTCTTATTAACATGGAAGAAAGCTAAGTCGCAAATTATTTTTTAACTTATTAATTAGAATAATTATTCAAATTACGATTTTATCATTATTTTGAGTGTCATTATAAAATAATGATTATTATTATTATTATTTTTATTACTATTATGAACGTATTTGTTAAAACGATTTTTTTTTTTACATTTAGCTTAATTAAGACAAATTTAAATACATATCACATACAGAAGCTATGAACCTAAGATCTCTTAATTGATAGCTAAAACTTCCGACCAACATATCAAGATGAGCTGCATATGAATGTTATTACTCGAAAATTGGATGTTTAACACAAATTGTTTCAAATTAGCAAAAAATATATTTAAATTTTGAATAAATTTTTAACTATTACATTTATTATGGACTGGAACATTTGCAGCGGTGCAGAGATAAAAAGCTTAATATTGTAGTTTTGAATAAAGATCCAACACACATACAAAAAATGAGAAAAAGTGCGAGAGCTATAAAAAAAACTAAAGTTTTTACATGGAATACTCTAAAAAGGGAAAGACCAGGGGGGTTTGGCCCAGTTGAAATGGTTCCAATAGTTTTTATTGTTGATTACAAATAAGATCCTTTCATGTAGGGAAGGTTTTGACTTGATGTAGTAAATGTACATCATATAGAGCACATTAAATGGTGGTCGTTGGAATTTAAAACGGCCTGAATTTTTTTTATTATTAAAAATCCTCTTCCACTAAGACCACATTTCATTTCATCATAAAGGGTTTCTGGCTAGTGAGAGAGAGATTTCTAGAGAAAGAGCAGGATTTGAATGACTTCAATCTATTTTCAACTCATGACTCAGTTCTGAAAGTTACTTGAATTGAGGTAGATTACATTTAGCCTATCTTAATTTTTAAAAATATGACAATTATATATATATATATATATATATATATATATATATATATATATATATATATATATATATATATATATATATATATATATATATATATATATATATATATATATATATATTATTTATATTTTTATATTGCAAAGATAAGTATAATTTTACATTTACAAAAGTTTCTCCGCATAACTTTTTGTATGTTATATGAATAACAATTTAGAACATTTAAGTATATTTATTGGGGAATTTTATATTTTAGATTTTAAAAAATGCATATTTTTAATTATCTAAAAAATAATCGTAAACTTAGAAAAAAATATATTATAATTAAAGTCTTAAAATGGTGTTCTGCACAATCTATGATAATTGGGTTATATTCTGAAACAGTAAAATTTTGTACAATAGTGTATTATGATGCCAACCATTATAGTATTTTGTGAAACTATGAAATTAGTATATTTATATTTTGAATAATGTACTACAATGAATTATGTACTTATTTGATTGAATTAGATGACTTTGAGGAGGTTTGATGTGCATGGAAGAAGTTCTATTTTGATGGTATATGCACATTATAGTGCCTAGGACACATTCTGGTGCTTTATGAACACTTTGTTTATTAAGAGTCATAAAACTTAGAATTCTCATAATTCTATTTGTTGAGAGGTGTAAGGGTTAGAATTTTCTGAATTCATTACGATATCTATTATTTTCTTCTCTGATATATGAATTATCTGTCTATTTACTTTCCCATTACTGCTATTTAAATCTCTGATAATTACAATTACTATTTCTCTTTGCATAGTGAGTATTTTATTATTTTTACCATTCAGTTAAATACTTAAGAAATATTTTATTTAGAAATTTAGATTAGTAAATGAGACCTACAAAGTTGTGTTAGCTCATAATTATTTTGTCTCCTATTTTAAAGATTTGGAAAAGGGAAATAGCCCATTGAATAGCAATTTTAGGATTTGATCTGAGTCTATGTAGATATTTATTCTTTTCATATTTTATATAGTCGTGACTAGTTATTTATTTTGCTTTATTATATATATATATATATATATATATATATATATATATATATGAAATGAAAAATAAAATTTTATGAATGAGCTTATTTTTAGTATATTGGATGTTATTAGTATATTTGTGGGTTATTGATTGTTTTAAGGTTCACACTCAAAGAAAATTTCATAAATTTTTTTTTTTATTTAGATCATGTGGTTTACTTGTTGTAAGCCAATATGATAAGACTAGTAAAGTCTATGGATTTTATCGGGTTGGGTTGTGACATCAATTGATTGTAGTTAAGCAATGGTGGTCAGAGGATCATAGTTGAGTGATGGTTGCTAAAGTTCAAGGGATCATCGTTTAGTGACGAAGAATGGGAATAGTAGTTAAGCTACGGAGTATAGCGAACCATAGTCGAGCTATGGAGTATAGCAAACCATAGTTGTGTGACAAATATTACTAATCTGATTTCATGGAATAGAATTTTGATGATAGCAAACACTTCTGTTTATCTACGACTGCCTTGCTTACTAACATTTCAGGTCCACAAGATCAAATTGCAATTTGAACCAGCTCAAGATTGGGTAGGCTAGGTCTAAGTCATTTTGTAATCTTTTACCTTTTCTTGAGCCAATTATAAACGATATGATTCCTAATGCTAAGTAATCTTGCACACACACACTTGGGGAAAAATTTCTAACTGTTTTTTGAGTTTTCTATTTTTGCTCACATCGTCTGGGACAATCCAAAAATTAGCCTGGACAATTAGTTAAAAATAGAACACTAATTAGGGCATCTTGACTAAGGCAGCCGTCACTAAGCGCATCGTCCTGGACGATATTCGTATCTACCAGGACGATAGGCTCAAATCAGAAAGAATCATCCACCATATATACTTAGGTATTTTTTTATTTTTAAGCATCATCCTAGATGATGCAATGTAATTATATCTAAATTAATCTTGTAATTAAGGAAGTAATTAAGATTTGATTGCTCGATCATATAGTCCTGGACGATCGCGAGATCATACAGGACGATCAGTTCAAAAATCTTAGTTATTCCCGGACAATCAAACATCGGTCTGCTTCTATTCAGGGCGATGCTCTAGATGATATGCACTGAATTGAACTAATCGTCCGGGACGATCGCGAGATCGACTTGGACAATCAAGTTATTTTTCCATCATCCAGACATCCATTTAGGGCGATATTATGGACGATATTCAATGACTTGTACTAATCATACATGACAATATATTATCGTCCTATATGATATGAATCAAAACCTTCTGGTCGTCCCAAATCGTCCTGGCTGATTGAGCTTATTTTGTATTGATCGTCCTAGACGATATTTATATCGTTCTGGACGATAAAGTCGGTTTGTTGCAATTAAGAGTTATTCTGAAGCTCTTCTATATAAGACCTCTTGATCTACCTAAGAGAGTATCTTTTGATGTTGCTCTGACCTGAGAGATCCAGAGGAGAGGGAGAGCAAGGGAGAGAGAGAGAGAGAGAGGATCTTATGAGGGGGAGTTTGTGAGGGGTTTAACAAAGGTTGCTCCAAGCAAGGATCCATCATCATCTTCTCCAGTCATCGTCCCTAATTCCTTGGGGGTTCTAGAGAGATCTACTTCAGCATCTAATTGAGGTTCTCTACCTGCTTCAGGAGGAAGCAAAAGGAGTTGGGTTCTATGTCCGCTTCTAGAGGAAGTAAAAGGAGTTGGATTATCTACCTCACCTAGGTTGGTGAAAAGGAGGTTTGTCACCTTGTTGTGGGAGCAAAATGAGAGTCACTGAGTTTAGTGCAATACTCGGAGGGCGCCTCCGGGGAGTGGACATAGGTCAAGTTGACCAAACCACTATAAATCTCTATATTCTTTATTACTACTTTCGCATTTAATTTCCGCACTTTAATGTTTTTGTGGTGAACTTTGGTTTGATTTGTGTTTTGATTAAAGATTTTTTTTAAGTACTAATTCACTCCCTCTTGGTTAGCCCTGGGTTAGTTCATAAGGGCTTAACATCCCTGTCGAACTTTCAACAAAAGTTAGAGGTAATCGATTTATGGCAGTTGAAAGGCCATATCAACCAATGATGGTGAGACAATGATGGTCATGTAGTGTTCATATGGTGGATAATGGGCGATGTTCCGATGAAGGCGATCAAGTGCATGGTGGTCTAACAACTGCGGTTGAATGTTGTTTCAACAGCGGTAGTCGGATGGTGTTTTGATGATGGTGGTTGGGTAGAGTGGTTGAGCATAGTACAGACTACCGTAGTCAAGTGGGGGTTTGATGCTACAATTGAGCTAGGACCCAATGATGATGGTCCGGTGGCAAAAATTGTATGGTAACCTAATGGTGGTGCTGAAGTGGGGCGCTGAGATTCTTAGAGCCTCTAAGTTCTCTTGAATCTCAATCCCAAGTCCAAGCTTTTCTCATCCTTCATGTTGAGACTTGTAACCTATTTATAGACATTTGAGAGTTGCATGTTCCATAAATATAGAGAGAATACTCCACGGATACCTCATATTGATTTCTTTGATCATAGAGGGTTTGTTTAATATTTTAGTGCCTTAATATTGTCAAAATTAAGTCAACTTGGGATTGTTAGTTTGTCTCATCAAGACACATGTAAGATTTAAAAATTGATAAGCATCCGATTAATATCATTGATTTCCAATTATACTTCAGGTGTTTAATATGTGCTCATTTGAACTCGAATTGAACTATTTTATTGTGTCTATGGGTTCATATGTTAGTATGACTATAAGTTTGTTGAAATAGAGCATGGATGGTCTTCAATTTAATTTTAAATGTTTCCAATTCAAAGATGTATCAAGATTAATGTTAGATCAATGCGGGTTTCAATAATATATCAATTGCTCCTTATTTTTTAACGTCGAAATTTATGTCATCAAAAAATATATGCACCAATAAAGTTTGTAACATAAAATCATAATTTCGAAAAGAAAATATGAGAGCGACCGCTCTTTGGATGTCAACATGGACTTTTAGTCAGAGCTATAAACTAAATAAACTTTCCTTAATTATAATTTTGGCTTTTTTTGAAGTTAGTGCACCATGTTGGACTGCAATTTATTTAGAAGTATGGCTCAAAAAGTCATAAAATTACTAGACTTTGATCGTAAAGACTTTGAATAGATCTAAAAGTATCAAAATTGAGTCCAAAATGTCAAAAACATAATCACAGGGAGTCAAAAAATGTTGAAATCAATTTTTAATAATAACAATTTCTTTCTTTAATTTTTCAAAAATTGCAAAAAATATTATTTTAACTTAAAAAAATTGTAATAAATTTAGAAATAAATTTCTCAATTTTGTCCTTCTTAGGTCTAAAAGTACCCTCATAAGAATAGGGTAGAATCACAATTCTCTAATGCAAAAATCAATTCTCCCCCATAAAATACAAAAAACTATTTGACAAGAGTTTAGAGACTATCAAAGATGATAAATATATGATCCTTTGACATAGGCTCTAGTTATCCCTCATAAATGGTGAGAAAAACTATGTCGCAAGAGTTTAAAACAATCAAAGGATATGCGTGATTATTTGACACAAGCTCTAATTCACCCTCATAAAAAGAAGGGAAAAATTATTTAGTGAAAAATTTAAGATAATCAGAGGTGATCAAGTGATCAAGGCACAGTGCTCTCACTCAGGCTCCTATTCTCTCAATAAGAGGGGAAAAAAAACCATATGATAAGAATTTAAAGATCATTAGAGATCAATGTATGATGTCCTAACAAAAAATGAAGAGAAATTATCTAGTAAGACTTAAAAATTGTTGGAAGTGATAAGGCATTTGATTAATGAATCATAAGCTGAACTTGATGACCCAATAAGTCAAACTTGAACTAGATTCAACTCATCAGCTCCTGAGTTTGCTCATAAAAAAATGTTAAAATTAAATACATTAAAATAAATAAAAATTAATAAAATTAGCATAAATTTGTTAAAATATTTAAAATTTATTTTTTTTTCTTCCCTAATTTATGTAATTTTTTATTCCTTTCATTATATTATTATTATTATAACTATTTGAATACGAATTATTTTTCACTTTTATTATAAATGAGAGATTTGTCAGTTGATTCAAATTCATAAAATTAAATTCAAATTTTAAATAAGCTATATTAATTAATCAAATTAAGCTACATTTGAGGGTGCTACTCATTTACATCCTTATGATTTATTTGGTTTGGTTACATGATTTTATAAAATTGGTTGTGAAATAGCTATAAAAAAATAACTTATTATGAAAATAATTTTGACCTAAAAAATAAAAATAGTAAAAAAATAATAAAAATTGATAATAAAAAAAATATAATTAATTTCTAAAAAGAATAAAAAGTTTTTATATGCATAAAATCTAAAATTATTATTTTTACATTGAAACGCCTAAATCAGCTGCCCTTTGGCCGTAACACGCGTTTTCTCCCGCAAAGGCCCGTCCACTAAATTCCCCAAACCCTCGTCGGCGAAGAAGCGCAGGGAATTCGCCGGAAAAGGCATCGACGGGGCTCGCAAGACTCGCTGATTTAAGTTAAATTCACCTAATGCCTGAATTTTCTAAATCCTGGATTTAAGGCAAAACGGAGGAGAAACGGACTGCGGGATAAAAGTTGTCACTTTTGCTGTTTGGCCGAACATAGTCTGCCTTTACTCCTTTCTCTTCATTTTTCTGATAGACTCCATCTCCACCCTCAATCTCACTCTACAGCTAGATCGATTCATCTGTTGATCTTCTCCGCTTCGCCCACTGATTCGGATCTTTCTCATTCATGGAGGGATTCTATCCTCAAGATTCTGTCACGAATCTAATCGGATTTGTAGTTTTAATAGTGGTAATTCGACTAGCTTATGTACTGTACTGGAGTGGCAGACCTCTTCAGACATTGTCGCAGCGTGTCAGCACCCTAATTGTTCTTGGTTCTGGTAAAAAATCATTTTTTCTTGCTTGAAGTTTATCTCATTTGGATATCTAATTTATCTGTGATGGAACTTGAGTTATATGATTGAAGGCGGGCATACAGCGGAGATGCTTGGCATTGTAAATGTACTTGAGAAGGATAGGTTTGTACCGAGATTCTACATTGCGGCTGGCACGGATAACATGAGCCTTCAGAAAGCTAAGGTTCTGGAGGAATCCCTGATTCAGAAAGAAGAGGTGCGTTTCTTTTCAACTCATCACTACTTTGTTTCAAGTTTTGAGCGAATTATGGACATTAAGGGGCTGTTTGGTAGGATCGAGGATTTCATTTAATTAGGATTTGGTAAACCCTCCAAATCCGGATTTACAAAATTCCGAGGGGGTTAAATCCTGAAATTTTTTTGGTAACATTCATGATAAATCCTATGTGACTGTTTGATTATTTCATTGAGTATTTAAGGAGGTTGAAAGATTTGGGCGGAGTTTCTTCTTTCCTGCGCCAATAGAGTCAGAGGATTTCGGAAATCTGCCGAACGAGAGGATTTTGGAAGTCCAGGATTTACGACGAAAAGGCAGAATTTTTCGTCTATCGCGGCTTTCATTTTCCGTGAGATTTGGTTTTGCATTTTAGGCCTTTTGACTGGATTTCGCCTCAAATCCGGCCTAAATCCGCATACCAAACAGCCCCTAAGAGCCGCTTTATCTGCTCATGTATGGCATAAAACACTACGTATGAAGGCCTTATTCGTAGCCATTTAGCTTCATTTGGATTGTTACTGTTAGGGGCTGTTTGTTGCAAGATTTAGCCAGGATTTAGGCTAAATCATTCCAAACAGTTTTTTAAGCCATGTAAATCCTACTATTTTCTTAATTATCATTTTCCTCCCATTTTAGGCTAAATCCCAGATCTAGTTAATTTTGGGGGAAGTAGAAATTTACAATTGTTATAATTTAACTATATTTAACATTTATCACGACAAACAAATTTCAAGATTTAACACTTCTAGGATTTACTAAACCTAGATTAACAAGACTCACTATGGCTTCTTTTGTGATATTTTTCTTACTGTTTTGCTTTTCAGACTATAATCACAGTTTTTGTTTGGCTATTACTTTTTTAGTTGCTTTTAAAAAATTATGTAGTAGGAAGCTATTTTTTTTACAACTATTTAAAAAAATTACTTTTCCTATAACATTTTTATAATAACATTTACAAAAAGCTATAGTTGTTTCAAACATATAGGGGTGTCAATTTCGGGTCACGGGTCGGGTTCGGGTCGGACCCGGAACTGACCCGGGTTCAAATGGGTCAACCCTAACCCGACCCGGTTAGGTAAATGGGTCAACCCCGGACCCGACCCGGCGGGTTGCCGGGTTGACCCGACCCGACAAGGGAAAGACAGAAAGCTGGTCGCGCTAGGCGAGTCCGGGCGGGGTCGCGCAGGAGAGAGTGCGCGGGGTGGTTTGGTCGCGTGTGGCTGTTTGGTCGCGCGGGTCGCGGGGTCGCGGGGTCGCGCGCGGAGCGGTCACGAGGTCGCGCGGCAGTGGCATGGTCGCATCGCGGGGTCGCGCGGTAGCAGCAGGGCCAGGTTGCGCGGGGTCGCGTCGCGGGGCGAGTGCGCAGGGCCTGGTCGCGGGCAGCAGCGGGGTCGTGCAGCAGTGGGGCAGGTCCGCGCGGTTAGGTTAAAACGGGTTTGCGGGTTGACCCAGCAACCTGTCGGGTCAAACTAACCCGGATTTTTCGGGTCGGGTTCTCGTGTCGTGTCAAATATTGACACCCCTACAAACATACTCTAAATCTTACTTGAAAATTAGATTCTACTTATAGCCAGATAAACCCTTAGCATTCTGCACTTCATCATCTGATCAAATGGGTGGTCAGCTTTAATAAAAGTTGTAAATAGATCTCTATTAATTAACGACAATAGCTTGATTTTTTTGGTAAATAACAACAATTAGGCAAGCTCACTTATAGGATTGGCTATTTTGCAATTTCATATTTGATTTGATAAGCCACATAAATGACATAAAATTATTGCTTGGCTAATCCACTCATATTCATCAATTGCAACTTGGAGAACTTACTAGTTTTAGCTACTAGTAGTACCAATGGTTTTGTTACATTTGATTTTATATGTGTTAGGCTTGATATCATACTTTCTCAGTTGTCACACAATTTCAATTATTGCTCGATAGCGCTGAAGAATTTGAAAATATGTCTTTGCAGATTGGCAATAAGAAAAACATTGAAAAGATTGCTTGTTTTGAGCAAATTTATCGAAGCAGAGAAGTGGGTCAGTCCTATTTGACCTCTATTTACACAACTTTGGTCGCAATATTGCATGCTCTGTGGCTGATGCTGAAGTTCAGGCCTGAAGTAGTATGTCATCCAACTCTTATAGTTGAATTTGCAATAAAAAGTTAATAGCTGATTATATTTCTCCAGATTATCTGCAATGGGCCTGGGACCTGCATTCCTATTTGTCTTGTTGCATTTATCTTCAAGGTTTGTATTTTTTCTTTTCAAATTATCCCAGTATCCCAGGTCTTTTTCACAAAATTCCTTTATTTATTATACTTTTTGAGTGTTTATAGCAAATTGCAGATCGTTATTTATTGATCTTTTACACCTCGTGTGCTGTAGGTTATTGGTATTAGATGGTCATCTATCTTTTACATTGAGAGCATTGCAAGAGTTAAGAGGCTCTCCTTAAGTGGCTTGCTGCTCTACAAATTACACCTAGCAGATCAATTCTATGTCCAATGGCCTCAGTTACAGAGGAAATATCAGAGAGCTCATTATGTTGGTTGCCTCATGTAAGGTGAATATTACTACCAAGGACATTGATCATCACTGTACGTTGACTCTGCTTTGTTTACCACCTTGTATTTGCTTTGATTAGAAACTATCAGAGAAAATATCAGAGAGCTTGGTATTTTTATTAATCCTGATGTCGGTGTTCTTGAAATTGCTAGAGTACAATTGTTGAGGCTTTGATGCAATGTACTTTCTCATAAAATATTAAATGATTAATGAGGCTTATTCTAACAATATGGAGTTCTTGGTTTTATGATTGAAATGATTAGAATTTCTCTTCTAGATATCTATAAATAGGCTATATTTGTACACATTCATAGGACTTAGGGTGGAGAAGATTATTGGATTTAGATAAATGTAGAACTCTATCTACTATTGTCCTATGCGAGCTGTTTGCTAACGGCATCGCCATTGGTAGAGGTGCAAATAAGAGGAGCTTAAGCGAGCTCAAGTGTTATTTGGCTCGACTCATTAAACAAATGAACCAAAATTTTTTGTTTAACTTATTTAGCTAAACATGAGCTTTTCACAAATATAAAGTCTATTTTGAAGTCAATTGTGGATTATAGAATATATGTTATTATGTATAGATATATATGTATCCATTTAAATATAGATGAATGAATATGTACAAACATATACATATAAATACATATAAGTTTACATGTGCGGACGCGCACATGTAATATTGCTATTATCAAACTAAACATGTTCTTATAGTACTTTATTTGTGCTTGGCTCATCGAATAAGATCTTTTAAAAATTAGTTGAATTTGCCCTAGTGCTCTTTCTTCTTGTGATGTTAGAGAGAAAGATGAGTAATACTTGGTGTTTTGGTGGTGTTATGAAGGCAAGGATTTATGAAACTCAAGGTTGATTAAGAGCTACAATGTAAAGAAGGAGAATTTTTGTGGGGTTTAAGGTATGGTATGTTGGGGAAAGATGAGTAAAACACTACAATGATGAAACAAGCAAGAAAGTAAAAACAATGGAAACATAAAGAGCACCAGGATTTAATGTGAAAAAATTTAAATTAGGGAAAAAATCACGGAGCCACATCATACCAAGAATAATTTGAGAGAAATAAGTACATATGTCTCTTCTCTCTCACTCTCTCCTTGCTTCTCTTCTCAAATGCATTGTTCTCTATATCTTCCTCTCTCAAATAGAAGAGAAAGCCAAGTAAAATAACTCTAAGGGATGTAACCCTTTAGAAAAACGAGAAAGAAAATCATCAAGTTCGTCTCATAGTGCTGTGACATCAGTAAAATGTTTTGTATTAGAAAGTTACTTTAAAAAACAGTAAGAAAACCATTGAGAATTTATGATTGGGTAATCCAGTCCTTCACTCTCAGCCCAAACTGCTCACTTACAAAACTGTGCCTTAAAAGCAAGTAGCGTTTCATAGAAAAGAAATTTATTACGATTTATGAAGCAAAAATACTCAAAATAAGCTTAGAAATTGCGAATTAGATGGTGCTCAAATACTAATAAGCAAATTGAAATTTCATATTGTTGCAAAGCTTTGGGAATTGCTGACCAATCAATTTACGCTATTCTGGCAGCTCAAATTCTTATTGGTCTTGAATTCATGTTTTTTTTCTCCAATATCTTTGCCTCTGGAATGAAATACTAGCCGTTGAATTTATTTTAAAATGAATGTAATCTATAACTAATTAATTAAAATATATGTTGTATTTAACATTTTATTTAAAAAATATTTAATCAAAGCATAAATATTTATGCAAATTTTTTATTTTGAAAATTTTCAAAGTCAAAATTGGAATCATCTGAATTTTTTTGTTTTTTAAGCTGATACATGTATCTTGATAAGCCAAATTAATGAGCCCAAGGTTTCGTTTGGAATGATTGTCTTACTACTTTTTAAAACAGCTTTTTAGTATAATAATTTAAAAAAATTTATATTAAAAGCTATTTTAAGAAGCAGTAAAAAAAATCATTCCAAATGAAACTTAAGATGATGCCTCAATCATTATGTCATCGAGATACTTAATTGTTTAAAAAAGATCAAATATTTAATAGGGGTCATTTTGAGCCGTTTGATCAAAATTATATGTTGAAATAAATATGCTCTTGTTTTAAACTAGAAATGAATTTTGAATAGAGAGAATTCTCAAATTGTAAAATTTGAATCCTTGCCCATTGATCAATGTTGACAATCACCGCCAACAATTATCAGCACTCTCATCGTCAAACACCAACATTGACCGCCGCCACCTAAGTGTCATCGCCTTTTGTCAACTAACATCAATCGTTGCAATCACTTGAACATTGTCACCTGTAATCAATCAATACTAACAACCGCTATTACCCGATCACCTATGCCGGAGGTTGACATACATGAACGGTCGGTACATCTTATTATTCCTCCATTTTCAACATGCAACTAAGTTCTCAAAATAAATCCAATACTTTAAGATTGATGAAAAAACCGTCCCAAACGAAGCCTAAATCTTAAATAATGATTAATTTAAAATAATAATAATAATAATAAAATCGTGCCCATCCTGCTAATAGTAATAAGTTATGAGAATAGTAAGGCATCATGATCATAGTAAAAGGCCACTAAAGCAGTCTAAAGAGAGAAACAAACTAATCTTCATGTCGGTGAAATTATTATTCAAATATATGTATTTACACAGTAAAATGTCACGAGGAAGATTGATTAATGTCGGAAGAGCATGTGGATGGGGTTAAAAGGAAAATCATGATGAGAATTCATAGTGGTTCAGAAATGAATGTTTCATTGGCGACTTAAAAACTTGCATATAGCATACAAATGTTCAGGGAAGATGATTATGTCAAGATATATTAATATAAATTATATAAAAATAAGTTTAAAAGTTATTGAATTTGCTTTAAGATTAGTACTGCATAGGAAACTTTAGTATTGTGTTAATCTCAAAGCAAATTCGACAATTTTCAAATTCATTTTAATATAATTTATGTTAAGATATTTCAAGGGTTTGTTTGAGATAACTTTCAAACTGCTTTGTTTTGTTTTGATGTAGCTTTCTAAATTTTAGGTGCGCCAGATATATATACATTGCTAAGACGTTTTATTGTCATACTCTACTGTTACGTATATTCTCGCCCGCAACAACAATAATTATACATTCGTTTGACTATTATTTTTTTATTGTATTTTTAAAATTTATGTGGTTGAAATTTGATTTTCGCTCTCGATAATAACTTCACAGCTAACTTTATAGAATGTTGTAGCCGTCTCAAATCAACCGCTAATGCAGACTAAGTTTTTATATGATATTAAGATTTGTTTTGAAAGTATGTGTGTTTTACCATTGGATTAATTAGTTTGAAAATTTAATATTAGGTCTCTTATTGGCTATTTTATTTCATGGTATTGATTGTTGTGGGAATTATATCAACTTATATGGGTTGTAGTTATTCCTAAAAACAGTATATAGAAGGTCAAAGGATGGAGAAATTATTCTATGATCTTTGATCTTCCAGTCGAAGTTACAGCCCCAAACATAGGTAAGAACAATGTCAAAAGGCTCGGGTGCAGTCCAAAGTGCTTTTCTATTATGCACAAATATGGACATGACGACATGGATATGACACAACACGGACACGAGACCTATCAATTATTGAAAATATAGGATAGAGACGGAGGTTGGACAAGGTATTATAATTTTTATATTTTAAAAAGTAATGTACAAAATTTGAAAAAGTATAATATTAAAAATAATTTAGAAGTAATAAGTCATTTAATTAGAATTTGTGCTTCAAATAATTGATATTATGATGTCGTCATGTATTAGATATCGAGAGAGAAGAAGACAAAGTTGTCGAGAGCCGGACATCAATGTTATGCAATAAGTATCGGGTGTCAATGTCAATAGGACGTCCGTCGTTGATGTTGAGAGAACTTTGGTCGTTGATGTTAAGAAGGCGTCGAATAAATATGAGTTGTTAAGTTATGGGTAGAAATTGCTAGCATCGTGCATCAGTCTCAAGACTACATCAAACTTTGATGTTGAGATGCTTTTGAAATGTTGATGTTGTAACGACGTCATATATCGATGTTGAGATGATATTAGACATTGCTGTAAAACCAAAATCGTGACCCGCCAAAGAGAAATGAAAATGAGAATATTCGATAAATGGTGTATTGAATTGGTGTTGTGGATAAGAAATAATAAATTTAGTTTTTAAATTTTAAATACAATAAATTATTTAAAAATTCATAAAATATTTAAGACACGTATCTAATTTATATTTAATATTTTTTTAATATGACACGTTTTCGATGTATCCGACATGTGTTGGAGGAATGTTAAACGAGTGTCGTGTCAGGTATGTGCATCATAGGTGGTTTTCCACTTATTCAACAGATGGAAAAGTTTAAGAAGGTGATGATTTCTTCAGTTACAACCAGCAATTACAGTGATCACCTACGTAGGGTCAAGGCTACAGTTTTCTTTAATAAGTAGATACATCATTTCGATAGATTCAATTAATTAGGCATAGTTGGGGCTAATTAAGAGGCTCAGACCTATCAAGCAGTTTAAATATTCAAAAACTTCATAAGAATGCATTGATGGAATTATATTCTGATGTACCAAAAGAAAGTCAATCATCATTAATCAAAGCTTCGCCTATAGAAACCTATAGAAGCATGGCACTAATTGTCCTAAATTTCTTGCTCTAATCTCCTCTGTACAAACTTAACAGTGAAAAAAGTGGGCAAATAGGTGAGATTATCAAAGGTTCATTCTTCTCCTAATGAACTCCTCGCCTCAAAAAACTATTTAATAGCGGATCAGCTTTGTATCAAGAATTTATTGATGAAAATCATAATTGAACTAGTTGGAAGCAGGCAAAAAAAAAAATCAGTCAAAAATAGGCAAAAAATTACCTGTTTTAAATTAATAATTTAAGCAATTATCAATCAAAATATCATCTAAAGACAATCAGGAACACCATTTTGTTTGTAAAGCACTATCATTGAATATACAAACTATTCAGATATTTTAAAATGTACAAACTGAGACTCTACTTACAAGTACGAAATTAAGAGATTTCATTTGGAACGGTTTTTTTTAGTGCTTCTTAAAATAGTTTTTTAGCATAAAAGATTAATTTTTTAATCAAAAATCTACTTTAAGAAGCAATGATAAAAAACAACTTTAAGGAAAGTCATCTCAAATGAAACCTAAAGCTCAAATTAAAACTGAAACGTAGTTCTAAATCCTGATGAAAAAACCTGCCTTTCCTCCAAAGTGGGGCTTCCTGCAACAGTAGGTCACACGTGTTACAGGTATTAATTACCTATCCTTTTAACTATAGTATGTTCCCTAAAGAATCTGGGCTTAGCCTTTTGGGAGTCCCCAAAGGTATGGTTCAGTAATGTTTTATTTATAATAACCCTGCCAAGAGCTGAGCAGATTGGCTAGACAAAATGATTAGAACAAAAAGATTGAAATATTTGGCTTATTTATTATAGGGAAATGTTATAATACAATAAAATGATCATTTCTTTAATGATTTTCTTAGATATAGTCTTATCTAAATTTTCATTTATGTCTCTAAACATCTTCTTAGTATTGATTTTATCTATGTCAATTGTTCTTTAAATATTATCCTAATAGATGATGAACAATCCTAAAACTATGACAAAGCCCAAGTTATATATAAATGATAATTTTGTCAGAATCGAACTATCTCAATTTATAATAATACCACCCAAATATTTTCCTATAAAAATTAATATCTCAAGACTCTTATTCTTGTATTTATCCTTGAGGGTAACAAAATCACTAAACCCATAAAGCATATATCTCTTTCACATTTAACTTTTGCAAGCAATATCATCTCCTAGATTCATAAAGTTCTCTAGACAACATGCATTCCTATATGTAGGTTCAATTATTACTTTCATACTTGGGAAAAACATGCAGGACTTCATGAGAACAATAATAGCTTCCTGATCCCATTAATTCGTGCAAGGATAAGTTGCATGGTCCAGGGCTATTTTCTCTTCTTTTTGTGGTTTATAGTTTAAGTCTGGCTACATTATTGCAGCCACACTGGCTTGAAGCACTCATAGGAACTAATTACCCCATATGGGTTAATGCATAAAATTTTATTCTTTTGATATGTTAGCATGCCAAGATAAGTATCATTTGCAAGGGCTTCATACACAGAGAGCCAACAAAAAGAAAAGTCACATGTTAGATGGAGATGACCATCAGGGTTTTTAAAGGGACCATTGATAGGAAACACTTGTAGGAACAAAAGTTTTTCTTGCTGAATTTGAATTTCAGCACTTGGCAAAAATAAATTGGAGAAGAATTTGGAAGAAATAATAAAAAATAAATCTTTTTAATTGATAAAAGATGAAAGAAAATGAACAAGATACAATGGATTCTCCATTGAAGAGGAGGATCAATCTCTCCCAATCTCTAGCTGGCGGCTAGAGCCCAAACAAATCCTAGGAACTCTCCAAAATTCAACAAATATCTAGATAACCCTACGTCCTTAACCCTAGACAATCTCATCTAAATAAAGCATACAAATACAACTCTGATTTACTAAACAACTCCTCCCTAAATCAAAACTTGCCTAATCCGCCCCCTCCTCTTCAAGTAATGGCCCACAAAAGGGTCGGCGGCTGGCTTGGCCGCCTAAAGTAAACCAGCCATAGGGCTGGTTTAGCCGGCCCTCCTTGGGTTGGTCCCGCCGGCCCTCCTTGGATTGGTCCCGCCATATATATATATATATATTGAAAATCCTAAGCCATTTTTGCTTTGTCTCTAGTTGACCTCAGTTATGTATATATGTGTGTGTATCTGAAATCTAAAAGCATTCATACCAGAGGGATAATATAATTCAACCAAAAAGGGAGTATTAGTTTTTGATCCTGGTAATTAATAGGTAGAAATATGCTTATACATAAGCTAGCCTTGCAGCTTGGTGACCACACAAAAAAGAGAATGAAAGAAGGCCATCATTTGTCCATTGGGGGACAAGGTACAACTCCAAACTTTTCCAAGGCTTGTAATGCAAGCACCAACTACTATTACATCCACTTTCAAGCACATCAAATCATACATTTTTTTGCTTTTCGTCTCCTATATATAGCTTCACTCTACCTTTCTTCCCATTTATGTATGTCTACAAGTGACAAAATGATCAATAGTTCTTTCCGATTGCTCTGGGGCATCCTCATACTCTCAATTCCCTCTTCAGCTTCCTTATCACAAGTCAAATTTATCACAGAGCAAATTGATCCTTCACTTTTCCACACCAACAAATACTATCATATCTTATGATTGTCTTCTTTTCCTATGTTTTACAGGTTCACATAGTCTATTTAGGCCACAACCATGGCAATCAACAAAGCCTTACCACCAAGTTTCATGTCAAGCTCCTTTCTAAAGTCTTCTCTAGGTACCTTTTTTTTTTTCAATTTATGAAGTCTCCCTAATGCTTGCAGCCTGTCCCTAGTTCACTATTAAATTATAAGTCAAATTTACACATCATTTGAAAAGTATGATTCAATAATAATTTTCAGTAGTTTTCCTTTATAAATGTTACTAAAAGCAATATCCTTTAACCACAATTTGATCTTTTAGTAAAAGTGCGGCTACAAAGTGTTTTCTGGTCCTAAATAAGAATTATTCACAATTTCTAAAAGTGTGGCCAAAAGTTTGAAAAAAATAATGTTTTTTAGATACACTTTAAAGAAAAAATACGACTAAGACTTCGTTTGGGATGACTTTCTTATTATTTTATAAAGCAGCTTTTTAGTACTAAATTTTTTAGTTTAAAATTTTTTTGTACTGAATAGCTATTTTAGAAAGCAGTTAAAAAATCGTCCCAAACGAAACCTAAATAATGTCACTGCTAGTAAACAAGTATAAGCACATCACAAAATTCTAGTGGTTCATGCAAACACTTGGAATAAGGGAACGGAAGTGAGTGGCCTTCACACTACCCTAGTTTGGGATAATCATCAAGCCTTCTTAGTGCGGTTTATTTGTTTATTTTTACTTTTCCACTCTCTCCCTCAAATCCTGATTCCACAACTATTTCAAATACTACCACTGTAAATCTTTAACATCAATAAACCATTTTTGCAGAGAGGATGAGGCAAAGGAGGCCATGCTCTACAGCTACTGGCATAGTTTCTCTGGCTTTGCTGCCTCACTCAACTCAACACAAGCAGGCAAAATGGGCAGTAAGAAGCTCAAAATTAAACACTACTATACTGTCACTGCTATAACTAAATTACTGCTTAGCTATAAAAGAATTAATCAATTGAAAACTTTTGCAGAGATGAAAGAAGTGATATCTATTTTTAGAAGCAAGACATTAAAGCTGCATACAACAAGAAGCTGGGATTTCATGGGTCTACCTCTTTTCAACACTGAAACTACTCCAATGCAATTGGAACATGGTGATGATGTTGTCATTGGCATATTTGATACAGGTTTTTCCAGTAAAAAGTTCTTTCCTTAACTTTCGAATATTTGTTTCAGATTTTCCAGTAAAAAGTTCTTTCCTAGATCTTACTTTCCTGTCTCCTTTAGCCTCTGCGGACTCATCAATTCAAACTTCAAAGGAAAAGTCTGAAACATGAATTGATAGTTAGGCTAGGCCATGCATTTGAAAAAAATTGTAGTGTAATTTAAAAGCAAACACAATTAGGGGTTTATAACTGTAGAGAATAGTTTACATAATCTCCTGATTTGAGTTGGGACTAAATAAGGATGGAATGATGGATCAAGTAATGAATCAAGCAATTTTTCCAAATTTTGAAGCATAATTTTTACTTGAAGTAACAAAATGAGCCTTCACTTTGCATTAAAGCTAAGCCAAAATGAACTCAAGAGAAAAAAAAATCTCCTGTAGGTATATGGCCTGAATCAGAGAGCTTCCAACCTGAGCCGACGCTGGGCCCTATTCCAGCCACATGGCGCGGCAGATGTGTGGCCGGCGAGAACTTCAATCCCGCCACTGCCTGCAATCGCAAGCTTGTCGGCGCTCGATACTACCTGGCGGGCTTCGAGCGTGAATATGGCCCTCTCAACGCCACTGGCTCCGAAGCAGAATTCCGATCACCCCGCGACCGCCTCGGCCACGGCACTCATACGGCATCCACTGCCGCCGGATCGCCCTCCAGCAATGTTTCCTACCTCGGCAACCTCGCCGCCGGCACAGCGCGCGGGGGCGCACCTCGCGCACGCCTCGCCGTTTACAAGGTCTGCTTTCAACTTGGTGACTATTACAAATGTAATAATACATTTATAAGGGTTAAGTGCTGGTTTACAATATTACCAATATAAATCTTAGTTGGCAAATTTACTGGTCACATCAATGTAATGTAACATGATACACACAAATTATTTTTCGGAAAGTAAGTTCGAATATTCGAATTAGATTGATCCTGTAATTTCTCGTTTGGAGTGGATACAGGTATGCTGGTTCAAGGACCTGCAGGGCAGGTGTAGCGATGCCGACATCCTCGCGGCATTCGACGATGCCATCGCCGACGGGGTGGGGGTGATCTCAGCCTCGCTCGGGGCTCCACCGCCGCTGATGCCGTTTTTCCAGTCAAGCATCGACATCGGCGCCTTTCACGCATCGCAGGTCGGCGTGTCGGTGGTGTTCTCGGCAGGAAACGACGGGCCTGAGACTGGCGTCGTTCAGAACGTTTCCCCGTGGGTGATCACCGTCGCCGCTGGAACCATCGACCGCGGTTTCCCGACGATGATCGTCCTCGGAAACAACGCCTCATTTGTGGTACTTGTGTTGATTCTTCTCTACAATGGTCGAATTTTTTGTGCGCATTTTCACAAACATATAATGTGCAGGAGATTGAACTTGTGGTGGGTTGCTAATTTGGATTGCATGTTCTCTCTTTATTCGACAGGGAGAAGGGTTTCTTGATCGAGAGATGAAGATGAAGTTGATAGATAGCGGCAAATTGTTTGATGACGGGTGTGATTCCTTTGAATATTTTGCGGTTCATATGATAGAAATGCTAAATTAGTTCTAAAATGCATCACAACATATCATTTTTATTCATATTTGAAAATTATTATTAGGGTTTATCAAGTTCAACCATGTGAAATTATTGTACATGAAGGTCATGCTCGTTTGAAAAGTGGAATCGCCGGAGGCTGGCTACAGGAAAAATTGTTCTATGTTTTGCTTCGATTGGAGAGATTTCAAGCACAGGTGCAGCAGTAACAATATTGGCTATTAATGGATCTGGAATGATTTTTACAGAGCCCATGACAAAAGAAACACCTCAAGATGATTTCCTTCCAACAGTTCATGTTAACCTCTACGAAGGAACTAAAATCTTACACTACATTGAATCTTCTAAGTAAGCATTTTATTTTATTTTATTTTATATCTCCTTGTGGATTCCATGTTTTTGAGATCATAGATCTTATGTTTAGTGCTCTTTTACTTCATTATGTCATTAAATTCAAGTTTGATGATTGAAGTGGAGGAATGCATCGGGCTTGTTGTGAGATAGAAAAGTCCCCCCTCAAACTAAAGGGAAAATTTTATAAGATGGTGATGAGACCTGCAATGCTTTATAGTGTTAAATGTTGGCCATTAAAATAGAAGCATAATACTAAGTTAAGTATTACAGAGATGAGGATACTTAGGTGGATGAGTGGCTTTACCCTTAGAGATATGATACGAAATGAGCATATATGTGAAATGGTTGGAGTAGCTCTAGTGGAAGGTAAGATTAGAGATAGTCGCCTTAGATGGTTTGGTCACATTAAATGGAGGCCTTCTAATAGCCCGGTTAGAAAAGTTGAGATATTAGACTTGCCTAATGTTAAGAAAGGTAGATGTAGACCAAAAAAGGCTTGGTTAGAAAATATTAGAAATGATTTTTTTCTATTAGATTTAAATGAGAATTTGATTTTTAATAGGACACAATGACGAAAAATGATTCATGAAGCCAACTCCACATAGTGAGACAAATACTTGATGTTGTTGTTGTTGCTGCTGCATCACAATAGTTTTGCTAAAAAAAGCATAATCAACATGGATGAAAGAACCCTAATTTTATATGGAAAACTCATCTCTGAAAAAATTCTAAAGGATTGCATTCATCAACAATATAACATATTTCCACAATTTCCTCTGTTTATGAGGTCTAGAGGATCACAGATGTCAAATATTCACAAATATTGGCTCATAGCCAAGAAAACATAGAGGGTTGGGCACCTTTCCTTTGTATAGGGGAATAAATGAATTCTAAGTGCATTTATTTATAAATTTAATTATTTTGCCACCTAGCACATTCATTCATAAGATGATATAAGAACATAATGAATAAATTCTTAAGAAACAAAATATATTATGTTTTAGAATTTAATGAATACTTAAGAGTTTAAATTTTTTTTATCATGGATTTACTTAATGAGTTTTTGTGGTTTTATGAAGTGACCCCACAGTGCAAATTCTTCCCAGTAAAACAACTATAGGTCACTTGCCAGCTCCTTCAGTTGCGCACTTCTCGTCTAGGGGACCAAGCTCTGTTTCCCCTAATATTCTTAAGGTAAATTATCTTGTTTTCATGTATCAAAGGCAATTTAGTTATTAAATTTTTTTTTTTGTCAATGATTCTTCTTTTTCTTTCTCTTTTTTTCCTTATAGCCTGATATTACAGCACCTGGAGTCAACATTTTAGCAGCTTGGCCTCCAATATCTTCTCCCACTTTGCTTCCATTTGATAAGCGATCTATCAACTGGAATTTTGACTCAGGGACCTCAATGGCTTGCCCCCACATATCAGGCATTGTAGCTCTTATCAAGTCTGTTCACCCAAATTGGTCTCCTGCTGCAATTAAATCTGCATTAATGACAACTGGTAAGACAAGATTTTCTTTCTTCAAATTATGTCATATCATCATAAAATACCATGTACACCAACTTTTAAAGCAAATATTTGAGCCTCTAAATTCTCTTAGAAAGGATTTGATGCATTTAGATTTTTGCATTATTTTTGTTTTGAACAATATTAGTTATATTTTATATTTTTGTTTTATTTTTATGCTATACAATGATGGTGGTAAATCCAATGATCATGGTAGGAAAAGGTTTGGGTTATGCTTACCTTGGGTTTGCTGGTTTTGGGGTCCACCTTGTCCTTTGGGCTGTTTACTGGATTCATGGGGGCCTTGGCTGTTTTCGGTTGGAGCTTTAGCTGTTGAAGTTTTAATAGGTGCAAGCTCATTATTTACAAGTGGAGGTGTAGCTCATTAATGAGCTGATGTTTTGCACTAATTTATTGAGGTGTGCAAGCTTTTAGGTGAGTGGAACTTGCCTCTTCCTCTTCTTAATTGCCTCTTAAACTGCTGCAGCTTTCCCTCCTTTTCTCCCGTGAAATGTGTAGCTGCTGACCCGTGAAATACCTCCTGGATTCCTGTGCTTACCTGCTGATTCCGTGGCTTTCCTTGTGCTTTATTATGACGTTTGAGATTTCTATACCTGTTGTGAACCGTGGCCTTTTCTTGAGACTTGATGTGCCGGTTGGTTTTCCCTGTGCTGGAGCCGTGGCCTTGAATCCTTGTGTGCCGTTTGGTTTCCCTGTGCTGGAACCGTGACCTTTTTCCTTGACACTTGCTATGCTGTTTGGAATTTCTGTACAGGAAATTGATGGCTTTTTATCACTCCATTTATGGGAAATCTTGGGCTGTTTGGTTCCCCTCTCTTGCCTATATATATGAGATGTTTTGTGATGAATTGGTTGGTGAATATTTGAGAGCAAAGTTGCTATAACCTGCGGGTTCTTCTTGGAAAAGCTTGAGAGCTTTGCCCACCTTCTTCCACCTCCTCTGGAAATCTTGCGAGCTCTTTCCAACCTTTCGTCTCGGCTTCTAACCTCTTTCTTCTCTACGCAAGTTCCACTCCACCTGTATCTTTCTTCTGGTTCCGTTGGTAAGAATTGTTGGTTGTTTTTTGTGGCATTTGCTGGAGGAGTTTGGTAGGACATTGGACCCCTTTGCAGTGGTGGACCCTTGGTTTGCATATCTAAACCTTATTTTAAAATATATTCCTACAATCGGTGCATGTGAGGAGTCCTCTTGTAGGATGTTCTGAGGATAGTGTTTCTTTTTTTAAATTTTTGTTTCTTTGCTAGTTTTCTTTTGTTTTGGTCGTTGGAAGTTTGCCTCTTTCCTATTCTAAAGTTTAATTGTTTTCTCTAACCTATTATGTTCTCTAAGTAATGTCTTAAATTTATAAAAGTAAGATTTGATTTTCTTTGTTGTTCTCTCTTTGTGCTTTGCTTTTAAGTTGCTTACATCAATTTGGTATCAAAGCAAATTCTCTTCCTCGGTGGTTTTGTTTTTATTGGTTTTGTTTGACGAATCTTTTCTATTCTCTTAAATGGCTAATAATCCAGCTGATTGGCAACACCTTTTGCAACAACTAAATAATTTGCAACAACAAATTAATACCATGACTGAAGCAATTGAGAACTTAAATGTTAACAACGCAAATGCTAATCCTAATGATCAAACTTCTGAAAGTGAAGAGGAGGTTCCTAGAAATCATCGTAGGCAACAAAAAAATTGGGATTATGGAATAAAAATTGATGTTCCTAATTTTGAGGGCAAACTACAACCTGATCAATTTCTTGAGTGGGTAGAGAAGATAGATCAATTTTTTGAGTGGAAAGAAATCCCTGAAAATCGAAAAGTTTGTTTTGCTAGCTTAAAACTTTCTGGTCATGCTTTAACATGGTGGAAAAATTTTCAAAATAATAGACTTAGAAGGGGAAAAGAAAAAGTCCAAAATTGGGAAAGAATGAAGGAGAAAATGAAAGGAAAATTTTTGCCAACTGATCACGCTCGAACGATATTCCAAGAATTCAACAATCTGAAACAAGGAAATCAATCAATTGAAGAATACACTGAAATGTTTTATAAACTTCAATCTCAAAACGACTTAGAAGAATCTGAAGAGAAAACTGTTTCAAGATACATAAATGGTTTAAAATGGTCAATCCAAGATCAACTTAACCTGCATCATATTATTAAAACTGACGAGGCTTATCGTATGGCATTAAAACTGGAAAAGCAACATCAACGAGAAAAGGGTCACAGTAAAATTGTGGAAACATATAAGCGACGTTCATCTGGTGGAATTAAACCTCAAACTTTTGGAGGAACTTCTGGTTTGAAAACTAAAACCTTTGAAAATCAAAATTCTGAAAAGGGAAAAGGGGTTATGGGAACTAAACCATCTGATCCACCTAAATTAATCGGACCATGCTATAAGTGCGGGCTTTATGGTCATCTGTCAGCCCCTTGTAGAAAAAATAACCCACCAAGAAACAATCTCATTGAAAACAATGAAAATTCAGAGGAAGAAGAAGTAGATGAAACTGAATCTGAAAATGACAATGAAGTTGAGAAAATTGATGTTGAGGGAGATGAAGGTGGAGATTTTTTAGTAATTCGACAAGTCCTAACGACAACAAATGATAAAGAAGACAGATGGTTAAGAAGAAACATATTCAAAACAACTTGTACCATCGAAGGAAAAATTTGCACCCTTATGATTGATAGTGGGAGTTCAGGAAATTTTGTTTCTCAAAAACTGATCGACAAACTTAAGCTTAAATCTAAACCTCTTGCAAAATCCTATAAGATCTCTTGGTTCAAAGAAGGAGGTGAGGTTCCAATCACTAAGCAATGCACTGTTAACTTATCTATTGGAGGGTCATTCAAAGATCAAGTTGTTTGTGATATTGTATCTCTTGAAGTTTGTCATATTTTGCTAGGTCGACCTTGGCAGTACGATAACAAAACTGTTCACAATGGAGAGAAAAACACATATACTTTAGTGCAAAATAATAAAGAGTTTACTCTTCATCCACAAAAGAATGTGCCAGATTCACCAGTTAAGAAAAACACAGTTGCCAAAATTACCTCTCCTGAACTGCTTTTAAATGCTAATGATTTGAAATATTTTGAGGTTGCTTATTTGGTTCTTGAAAAAAAATCTGATCCTGTTTTTCATATTCCAAAAAAAATACAAGCTTTATTATATGAGTTTTTTGATCTGACTCCTGATGATTTACCAATTGGATTGCCTCCTATGCGACAAATTCAATATCATATTGATTTAATACCTGGGGCAACTTTGCCTAACCTTTCTCATTATAGAATGAGTCCGACTGAACATTCTGAGCTTTTTAATCAAGTATCTGAACTGTTAAAAAAGGGGTTGATTCAAGAAAGCTTAAGTCCCTGTGCTGTGCCTGCTTTATTAACTCCAAAAAAAAGATGAAACATGGAGGATGTGTGTGGATAGTAGAGCCATAAATAAAATCACCATTAAATATCGATTTCCAATTCCTAGACTTGATGACATGCTTGATATGTTAAGTGGTGCCAAAATTTTTTCTAAAATTGACTTGAGAAGTGGGTATCATCAAATAAGAATAAGACCTGGTGATGAATGGAAAACTGCTTTTAAAACTAAAGAAGGTTTGTATGAGTGGCTTGTTATGCCTTTTGGTCTTTCAAATGCTCCAAGTACTTTCATGAGAACTATGAATCATGTTTTAAAACCTCTCATTGGAAAGTTTGTTGTGGTTTATTTCGACGATATTTTGATTTATAGCATTCACCCTTCTGAACACTTAAATCATGTGAAGCAAGTGCTGCAAATCTTAAGAGAACAAAAACTTTTCATCAATCTAAAAAAATATTCTTTCATGACTTCAAGTTTGATGTTTTTGGGCTTTATTGTTTCTGCTGAGGAATAAAAGTTGATCCAATTAAAATTGAAGCAATTCAAAACTGGCCTATTCCTAAAAACAAAAGCGAAGTAAGAGGATTTCATGGTTTGGCTTCTTTCTATAGAAGATTTATAAGAAATTTCAGTTCCCTGATTGCTCCGATTACTGATTGTTTAAAAAAGGGGATTTTTAGGTGGACACCACAAGCTGAAAAAACTTTTGAACTTATTAAAACTAAGATGAGTCAAGCTCCCATCCTTAGCTTACCAAAATTTGAAATCATTTTTGAGGTTGATTGTGATGCTTCTCATATTGGTATTGGTGCTTGTTTTGATTAAAAAAATATTTATATGAGTATATAGTTTTGAAAATATATTAATTTTCTTTGGAAAATTTAATTTTTGAATTTTAAAATTGAACGCGTCATTATGAACAATATATCCCCTCGAGAGATGATCATATCGTTCCCTAATGGGTTCGAATTTCAGAATTTTAAATTCATCCGAATTATCGTAGTCAAACTCAAGGGAAAATGACATATGGTCTCGAAAGATCAAAATGACATTCAATCGATTATTTAACTATAATAATTCGGATAAGGGATTGTTAATTTCGTAATCAAAATTACAATAGAAATTGATATATCTCTCCAAGGAAAGAAGTTATCAATCGCTATTGATCTTTTGAAAATAGAGTTAACGATCATTGAAATTTGAATTTTTCCCAAAAATAATTAATTAAAGATTTTGAAATATTTTTTATTTTTGAAAATTAAATCTGGGTTTCTAAATCTCCTACGAGCGCAAGCCCTCGTAGTTAATTACATCGTAGAAAATCGGAATTTCCTACGAAAACTCTCGATTAAAATAGCGGTATAAATTTTATTTAAGAATTTCAAGGATTGATATCAAAGGAGAAAATTGTAGGAATTTCAAATGGGATTGGTTCAAGGTTGAAGACTTATTTTCGGGGTTAAAGGAAGAGGAGTAGGGAATGTTTTTAAAATTCTGAATTACTTCAGAAAACACTCCAATCTATCTTAAGTGTTAGGCTCGTATTCGATTGAAAGCGATGTTTAGTTTAAGTGATCAATTTTATTAGAAAGTTGGGATTCAATTCCCGAAAATTGAGGTCTTATGGCCCGAGCCAGCCTCAGAACCTAAGTCTAAATTGGGCACTAAAAGTTAGTGCCCCGAACCTAGCTAGTGCAATGCGAATCTGGTCTTACCCCGGCCTGGATTGGGGAGCCAGCTAAACCACCTAAACGATTTTAAAATATGAGTCCGGTCTTTTTGTAGAGTGGTAGGGACGTTATTTAGAAAAGTATTTAAGAACGGGACCGACATCTAGAGCGGATCCTAAATGGTCCCTTAAACTTATGTTGGGTATTCGATGTCTAAGCTAATGTAATTAAAGATTTAATTCGTTATTAATCTAATGCATGCTGATCGACTCGATTAAAAGATTGAATTTGAATTAAGACTATGAAATGAGGACTCCCGGCGGTCCTGAGCTTACTTCTTAAATTCGTTAGAATTTCTATATGAGCCTAAATGTTTTAATTTAATTTAAGTAGAAAAAGTTTTATTAAGTCCTTAAGAGCCTAAAATCGTACTCCAGGTCAAACCAAATACGACATGCAAGTAAAAAGACTAGAAAAACAGATATTTCTAATGCACAATCAATTTAAATAAATCAATCATATTAAATATATCAAATTGAATGTCCGTAGGCAAGTGCCTCTTATTATTACATCACAGAATTTTACAGAAAATTAAAGTGGCCGGGCACCACTGACTACAACCCGGATTTTATCTTAAGACTCAAATGACTTTGAGATTTGGGATTCTTCTCGTTGTCCATTTCTTCGTCTTCTCACGAACATCTTGATTCGTCGGTTCCGGATATCCAAATGAAAAGAAACTCCCCCTTGATCGGGGTGTTATCTTTCCTCTTTGGATATTTGAAGAGTATCCAAACTTGATCTTCCAAATGGACGAAGACTCTCCCCTTTAGGGATGTCTTCTCCTCTTTGGAATTCAAGTTGAATATCAATATCCCAAACTCAAATCACTTTGAATACTTACAACCATAAATCAAATCAAATTTACATTAATCAAAATTGAAAAATCTAGACTCGATCCTGCAGGGTTATCCTAATAATCAACAGTTGTATATATTCAATCTCAAGCAGTTATAATTATGAAATTAAAATGAATTACTTTTGGCTACACTTGACCATGCTCTTTTTATTTAAAAGGGGGTCTTTAAGCGCGGCAGGTACCTGTGCAAAGAGTTATATATTATGAAGTATTAACTGCCCCCTTTTATTTTAGCTCCTTGTATGAGCATGGCCACCTGCATAAGATTGCACAAGTATAATTCGCTCCTAATCTAGGGGTAAATCTATCGTACAATCAATCACAGAATGCAGGAAATAAGTAAATAAACACATCAATTCTACACTAGCAAACAGCATGCAGTAAAAGCTCAAAAACTCGGCACATAACTGCAGAAAGTAAAACACCGGCCTATCCTAAAACTAGAGTCGGTGATCCTAGCAAACCATCTAAAGTGTGTGAGGTAGGTCGTGTGGTTTTGATGTGTCCTAATCAGGATTATTAGTTAAAGTTATCTAAAATTCGATTAGTTGGAAGGTTTAAGGGATTTAAGTTTGAATTCAAATATTAATGGCTTAAGATTAATTTTAAGATTCATTTAATTATTTGTTGGATATCACCTTTGTTTCACACCGAGGCCGTGAAGTTTATTTCACCTTCCTTGGGGCTAAGTTAATAGCCTCGTAGGCCTGGGTTACCCAGTGGTACCCGATATAATTAAGTGAGTTAGATTGATTAAGGGTTAAGGGTTGATGGATTTTATTAGAAATGTTTGATCGCTGATTTTTAAGATTGATTAATTTAAGTTTTCCATTAATCGATTCGTGGCGTTGTGCCACCAGGCTCGAGGAACCAGCCTCCTTAGGACACGTAGCCCCGCAGCCCGGAGTAGTCCAGCCGATAAACCAAATTAATGTAGTTAAATTAGAAGTTTTAAAAGGTTAGATTATTAATAATTAATCCATTTTTAAGGTTTAACACCCCTTGGAATCCATTCGTGGCGTTGTGCCACCAGGCTCGAGGAACCAGCCTCCTTAGGACACGTAGCTCCGCAGCCCGGAGTAGTCCAGCCAATAAACTTCATCTTTAGGATGGTTGTTGTGTTTTAAAAAGTTTGTTGAATGTTTTAAACATTAAGTTAACATTTTCTGGAATTTCAAAGTAATTTTGAGTTTTATGAATTTTGGAATATTTTAATCATTTAATTAAGGGGTTCAAAAATTGACTTTTTGATTAAGCCCAAATTCTGGAAAGTTTGTATTTTATTAAAATACTAGGCCTTACTACGATCAGTTAGAAGGTAAGTACGTTGAAATCGGATTTTTCTACATTTTATTACAAAGGTTTGAAGTTTTGAACTAGTTTTGAACTAGTTTTGAACTAGTTTTTGAACTAGTTTTGTATGCCAATGAAGCTCTTAAAGCTACCCAATCTACCCAATCTCTCAATCCAATCCTACAACTCTGGTAACAATCCATTCTTCCAATAACAGTGCTCTGATACCAACTTGTCACGCCCCGAGATCTAACTTGGAAAGAATGTCGATCAATTCCACAACAATTTACCAGAGTTATCTATAAACCTTCAGTAAGCAATCTATCAAACATCTATAAGATTTAAAACATCAATATAACAGTCGATTCATATCTCAAAACATCATGTACAATACTCAGGAACTACACTATCAATACAAGTAGAAAAGCTATCCTGTCCTGAGTACAAAAGAATCAACTATCTATCAAAAGAACTAAAAACCTGCAGATCTGGATCAAATCCTATCTCCTGCTCCCGAGCCCTGACCTGAAAATATCAACCACATATAATGAGCTTTACAAAGCCCAGCAGGTCACCTAATACCTATAACTGAAATCAAAGCACGGCAATACTATCAATATGCATGTCAATCTATCAATCTGAATCAGTCAATGGTCAATGAGTCAATGCAGCGGAAATCAATAGTCAATAAAACCAGTCAATGCAGCAGCAGGCAATACGATAAATCAATTCAATCAATCAACGTCGTCAATCAAATCGATGCTATCAAATCAATACGATCTAATCAATTGAAATCAATCGAGAAAGGCGATACGAAACAATGAATCTATAAAACAGTCAATACAGTGAAGAACAGTAGCGACAGTGAATCTATAAGTCTATAGGCAGCAATACGATGAATCTACAAGTAGTAGTACGATGTCCATGCTATCAATGCAATATCTATATCCATCCATTTCTATATCAATGCTTAATGTCGATGCACAGAAATCAATCAGTGAAATCAATGAAATCGTACGATCTAGTAAATCCAATCAAAGTCGATAAAGCAGGAATCTATAAAACAAAACAGTAAACATGCAATTCAATACTATATACTAAACAAGTACAATCTACTGGCTATGTTGCTGTTGTAGAATCCATATTGCTGTTGTAGATAATACATTGGTTCAATCAATAAGAGTCGTCACTCTTTTCGCCCGTCGGCATATCAATAAACTCCTTATAGCTCCCAATCGTTATATCAATAATCAATGGTTTAAAGGAAAGCCCGTCGGCCCACCATCCTGTACAGGTATCAATATCAATCTCCACCAATGTTCAACCAGGTTCCACTTGCGCTCAGTATCAATAGTCAATTCAATCAATAAGCAATTCAATAGTCAATATTAAGGCAATCATATCAATAGTCAATGCATATCAGTTCAATCTATCAATTTCATACAATTCAGGAATCGTACGAAAATCGGGCAGCATAACGGTAGTCGGTCAAATTTACACAAAAATCCTGCAAAAAAAGACACAGTTTCCAAATCTTTCCAAATTACAATAGAATATCTATAGCGTCAATACAAGACTATCGATCTATAGAATCCAAATCAAATCAGGTCCTGATATTATTCTATTCAATTAAAATCGATTAAAATCACGTAGAATCAATTCCGACCGGTAAAATCTTCGTAGAATACAGTCAAATCGTGTACAATAATCATATCTATAACATACTAAAAGTTGTGCGGTGAAAGTTGTGTCAAATCAAAACCATGTCGAAAAGTCGACTACGAAAATACAAAACAGATCATATCTCGGTCAAAACACAAAATCTCTGAAAACAGAAACAGGGTTCGGAGTCCTTACCACGAGATCTTCACTTTTCCCAACAGCAGCGTCGGACGAAAAGCGCTCCGCGGTCTCCGAAAACCAGCTTTTCTCTTTTCTTCCTTTCTCTTTCTCTCTCTACAAAATATCTGATTTTAACTTTTGATTTTCTCTCTCCTCAAAACGAGCTCATTTCCCTTAAGTAATGCTCATATCGGCCCGGCCGATCGTCTCGATCGTCCTGGACGATCAGACCAAATTCCCATCGTCCTGGGACGATTTTTCAGGACGATTATTACTGTTCATAGGCGATAAAAACCCCTACTCACTGACTTGTGCCATCCACTAATCGTCCCGGGACGATACCTCGATCGGCCTGGACGATTTCGTCCAGAAATCATTCCAGAAAGCACTCCAGAAATCAGCTATTTTCAATGCACTGATCGGCCTGGACGATCCAAATTTCGTTCTGGGCCATCCACTAATCGTCCCGGGACGATACCTCGATCGGCCTGGACGATTTCGTCCAGAAATCATTCCAGAAAGCACTCCAGAAATCAGCTATTTTCAATGCACTGATCGGCCTGGACGATCCAAATTTCGTCCTGGCCGATTCTGGGAGGAAAATCCAAATCAGAGAGGAACAGTAAGGAAACGAGATATTACAATCTCCCCACCTTAGAAAAATGTCGTCCCGACATTTCCCTAAAGGTACGAAGCAAAAACAACGCAAAACAAATCGATCGAAAACCAAATCCAAAACAAAACTCGTCGAAATCCATACATAACACACAATGCAATCAATCAAATGTCAATATGCGATGTTCATATGTCAATATCAATCGGTTAGTCAAATCAATCTTACCCGTAGAATCTTCTGGTCGTTGCTGATCCTGATGCTGTAAACTCTGTAGACTGTAAATGCGTGGCACCACTGGAGGTCGTGGCGCAACCGTCTCCCTCTGATCTCTGACAGTCCTATCATCAATCCTGTTTGCTGATCTCTCACTGTAGGCCCTCGAGGCAACAGTCCTCTGTTGTCCTGTACTCGTGCCAGAATCAGTCCTTCCATCCAGTCTTTTCTGAGGACAATTTGCTGCTCTGTGTCCTTGCTGTCCACAGTGAAAACACTGTCCCGTCAATAGGTAGCACTGACCTGCATGTCGTCTACCACAATGACTGCACGTGCCAGAACCACCAGGCGATACTATCGATGCAGATCGTGACGCAGATCCCGATGCAGATCCCTTCGAACCCTCAAACCTGCTTCTCTTCTCTCTATCTCTGGAATCATCTCGTCGTACTTCATCTCTCCTCCTCCTGGTATCCTCGTACCTCGATACTGGTGTCGTCAACTCGATCTCTATCAATCGGGCCCGCTCCACTAGCTCAGAAAACTCATGGATCCGGAAAGGTACTAGTGGTTGCCTCAGCTCTCTATTCAATCCGTGTAGAAATCTATAACACTTGTCTTCAGAAGTAGGAATCAAGTGAGCAGCGTACCTCGCAAGTGCAGTAAACTCGGACTCGTACTGCATCACTGACTTGCGGCCTTGCTCTAAACTCATAAAAGCTTCCTGCATCTGTCGCTGAGCTGACGGTGGTACAAACCACATCCTGAATACTGCAGTGAACTCATCCCAGGTGATCTCAGCATTGGTCTTCCCCTGGAATTTCTCTCTCTGCTGTCCGATCCACCATCTCTCTGCCTCACTTTCCAACATGAATACTGCCAATGGTACTTTTCTGTTCCCCGGACACTGCATGCTATCAAAAATCTTTTCTATCCTCATTATCCAATCCTCAGCAGCCTGTGGTCCTACAGCCCCTTTGAACAACGGAGGCTTCAGCTTATGAAACATCTGTAAATGTCTATCAACTTCTTCCTCTTTGCTCCCACTCATCTTGCTCTGGGCATCTCCCATAACATGTGCAATCGCAGTCGCTAACTGCATCATACTCTCTGACGGTACTGGAGATGCGCTGTGTTGCTCATTCGGTACACTGGATTCTGCCGGAGGATCCATATCTTTTCACCTGCACAATTCAAAACGAATGATACACACATGCAATGATGTATGCCAATGAAGCTCTTAAAGCTACCCAATCTACCCAATCTCTCAATCCAATCCTACAACTCTGGTAACAATCCATTCTTCCAATAACAGTGCTCTGATACCAACTTGTCACGCCCCGAGATCTAACTTGGAAAGAATGTCGATCAATTCCACAACAATTTACCAGAGTTATCTATAAACCTTCAGTAAGCAATCTATCAAACATCTATAAGATTTAAAACATCAATATAACAGTCGATTCATATCTCAAAACATCATGTACAATACTCAGGAATTACACTATCAATACAAGTAGAAAAGCTATCCTGTCCTGAGTACAAAAGAATCAACTATCTATCAAAAGAACTAAAAACCTGCAGATCTGGATCAAATCCTATCTCCTGCTCCCGAGCCCTGACCTGAAAATATCAACCACATATAATGAGCTTTACAAAGCCCAGCAGGTCACCTAATACCTATAACTGAAATCAAAGCACGACAATACTATCAATATGCATGTCAATCTATCAATCTGAATCAGTCAATGGTCAATGAGTCAATGCAGCGGAAATCAATAGTCAATAAAACCAGTCAATGCAGCAGCAGGCAATACGATAAATCAATTCAATCAATCAACGTCGTCAATCAAATCGATGCTATCAAATCAATACGATCTAATCAATTGAAATCAATCGAGAAAGGCGATACGAAACAATGAATCTATAAAACAGTCAATACAGTGAAGAACAGTAGCGACAGTGAATCTATAAGTCTATAGGCAGCAATACGATGAATCTACAAGTAGTAGTACGATGTCCATGCTATCAATGCAATATCTATATCCATCCATTTCTATATCAATGCTTAATGTCGATGCACAGAAATCAATCAGTGAAATCAATGAAATCGTACGATCTAGTAAATCCAATCAAAGTCGATAAAGCAGGAATCTATAAAACAAAACAGTAAACATGCAATTCAATACTATATACTGAACAAGTACAATCTACTGGCTATGTTGCTGTTGTAGAATCCATATTGCTGTTGTAGATAATACATTGGTTCAATCAATAAGAGTCGTCACTCTTTTCGCCCGTCGGCATATCAATAAACTCCTTATAGCTCCCAATCGTTATATCAATAATCAATGGTTTAAAGGAAAGCCCGTCGGCCCACCATCCTGTACAGGTATCAATATCAATCTCCACCAATGTTCAACCAGGTTCCACTTGCGCTCAGTATCAATAGTCAATTCAATCAATAAGCAATTCAATAGTCAATATTAAGGCAATCATATCAATAGTCAATGCATATCAGTTCAATCTATCAATTTCATACAATTCAGGAATCGTACGAAAATCGGGCAGCATAACGGTAGTCGGTCAAATTTACACAAAAATCCTGCAAAAAAAGACACAGTTTCCAAATCTTTCCAAATTACAATAGAATATCTATAGCGTCAATACAAGACTATCGATCTATAGAATCCAAATCAAATCAGGTCCTGATATTATTCTATTCAATTAAAATCGATTAAAATCACGTAGAATCAATTCCGACCGGTAAAATCTTCGTAGAATACAGTCAAATCGTGTACAATAATCATATCTATAACATACTAAAAGTTGTGCGGTGAAAGTTGTGTCAAATCAAAACCATGTCGAAAAGTCGACTACGAAAATACAAAACAGATCATATCTCGGTCAAAACACAAAATCTCTGAAAACAGAAACAGGGTTCGGAGTCCTTACCACGAGATCTTCACTTTTCCCAATAGCAGCGTCGGACGAAAAGCGCTCCGCGGTCTCCGAAAACCAGCTTTTCTCTTTTCTTCCTTTCTCTTTCTCTCTCTACAAAATATCTGATTTTAACTTTTGATTTTCTCTCTCCTCAAAACGAATTAGCTCATATCGGCCCGGCCGATCGTCTCGATCGTCCTGGACGATCAGACCAAATTCCCATCGTCCTGGGACGATTTTTCAGGACGATTATTACTGTTCATAGGCGATAAAAACCCCTACTCACTGACTTGTGCCATCCACTAATCGTCCCGGGACGATACCTCGATCGGCCTGGACGATTTCGTCCAGAAATCATTCCAGAAAGCACTCCAGAAATCAGCTATTTTCAATGCACTGATCGGCCTGGACGATCCAAATTTCGTCCTGGCCGATTCTGGGAGGAAAATCCAAATCAGAGAGGAACAGTAAGGAAACGAGATATTACAATCAGGGCCGTTGATCTTGCGATCGACGGCCCAGAAATCGTGCGGTTCATGCACGTTGCGAACCGAGATTCCAACCAAAAGAATGGCTCGTTCTCCTGATTGGATCGATTGTTTAACTTAAAATTTTAAACGTAGATTACTCTGATGAAGAGAATCAATGGGGACCTAGTTATATTGCTTAAAATGCACTATAAATAAATCTATTTAAGCTAGTGATTCTAGAACTAGGGTTTAGTATTTTTACCTCGATAATGGACGGATTAATCCGCTTAAAGGCGTGTTGCATTTGTAGGCTGTCCACGCTCCTTTTTGTAGAAGAAACCTCAGCTCGAAAACGCCTAGATCAACGGCAAATTGACCTGGACGGATTTCTGCTTAAGCTCGCCGGAAAGCTCATCGCCGGCAGCTTCTAGTGGTTGGATCTGACTTAGGAAATGTGGAGGAGATTCTTAAGAGCTTGAATGAGCAGAGAGCTCAACTGGAGGGATTTAAAAACTAGAGAGAGAGGGTTCAAGTGAGAAAAATGAGGGCTCCAAATGAGGTTCTACCCTATTCAAGCTGCCCTAGATCTATTGGACGGCTAGGATCATTCAACCATCTCCCTTGATGCTTGACACGTGCCCTTGGAGTGGTTGGAAGGCTGAAAACAAGGACAGCCCAAGGACACTTAGGTGGAAAGTGGATTTTGGCCTTATTTGCACATGAGGCAGATTGGAGCTTAATCCAAGGCTTAAGCTGGGTTTTAAATAGCACTTAGAAGGTTCTGTAACTTATTTAGGCTGCTGGAATAGAGTGGATTAACTCAAGCTTAAGGATTTGGTCATTTAAGGGTTTGTTGACCATGTGTTGACTGGTCAACTGACCACTTTGACTGTTGAGGTGGCAGCCAAGTGGCCTCAAAGATTGATTAAAATGAAACCCAACCAAAGCCAAGTGAAGGGATGGAGGTTTGAATTTGATATGGATTTTAGAGTAGATTTAACCCAACCTTAGAGTTGACTTAGTCAACTCTACTTAGATTTGATTGATCAACATCCCAAAACATGGTTAGGCCATAATTAGAAGTTGGTTTGAAGCTTAAAATGAATTTAATTAATTAAATGGATTAAAATAACCCATTAGAGCCTTAAGGGAATTTTGAATCAATCCTGGTTGACTTGGTCAACCAGGTGGGTCCAAGGTTTGGAAATGGGTTCAATCAATTCAAAATAACATTTTGAGTCTACTGAATGTAATCCCAGGGTCTAAGGAGGTCATTTGGTTCAAAACACCTGTTTGGACCCTTAAAGGGCCTTTTGGGTCAAACCTGTTGACTTGGTCAACCAGGTTGACCCAAGGGTTGGGAATGAGTCCAACAAGTTTGAAATGACATTTGAAACTTGCTGCAAGTGATTGCATTCAATTCGGAGTTCATTTGGTTGAAAATCAACATTTGAGCCCCATAGGGGTATTTTGGTCATTTTGACCCATGGTCAAGTAAGGGTCAAACTAGGTCTAAAAAAATGCAGTTTAATGTTCAACATATCAAGATTAAAGGTCTGGAAGTGACTAGAGGCTTTGGTGAAGGCTCTAAGGTCAGAATCTTCAAAGTGATAGGTCCAGTGGCATAGGCTGTAAATATTTGAAGGTTTTGCAGCCTATGGATTTTAATTAAGTTTCTGGGGTTAGAGACCTCAGAATGGGCTCAAATTTGGAGGGTTGCCTCCAGAGACATGTCCTATCAGTATGCAACTGACAGACTCTGAATCGGAGGTCATTTGACTAGGTTTCAAAGTGTTCGAAAATTCAACGGAAAAGGCCTTTGGGACAAAACCCTTGGACCTTGAATTTGGCTTAATTGACCTAAGATCTAGGTAGATCCTAAGGTTTGAATAGAACTTAAAATTAGGAATCTAGAAGAATCCTAGAGCCTAAGAAATTCCTAGAACTTGGAGTCTAGAAGAAGTTTAGGATCTAGAGTAGCTCCTAGGGTCTAAACTCTAGAAGAATCCTAGCATAGATCCTAGGGTCAGGATTCTAGGAGGATCCTAAAATTTGAATTAATTTGAAAATTAAATTAATTTAGGATCAAGAATAATCCAAGTGACCTCATACAAAAATGAGGTCAACAGTGCTGTGCTTAGTCAAGAAGGAAAACCTATTGCTTACTTTAGTGAGAAATTGAATGAGTCTAGATCTAAGTATTCTACTTATGATTTAGAGTTCTATGCTATCGTGCAAGCTTTAAAATTCTGGAGATGTTACCTGATTCAACGAGAATTTGTTTTAAATACTGATCATGAAGCACTTCGTTTTTTGGGCTCTCAAAAAAATTTGAATAAGAGGCATGCTAAGTGGGTTTTATTTTTACAAGAATACACTTTTCATATCAAACATAAAACTGGTGTTCTAAATAAGGTTGTTGATGCTTTAAGTCGGAGGTCTCACTTGTTAATAACTATTTACCCAACTGTTACTTCTTTTGAGTTTTTAAAAGAAACTTATGCCAGTGATTCTGACTTTAAAGATATTTGGGAAGTCTGTCTTACTTCAGGAACTGATCCATCTGATCAATACATTATTCAACAAGGGTTTTTATTTAAAGGTTCTAAACTTTGCATTTCAAATAATTCTTTAAGAGAGCAATTAGTGCATGAACTTCATAGTGGAGGTTTAAGTGGTCATTTTGGTCAAGAGAAAACTATTGCTTTGGTAGAGGAAAAATATTTCTGACCTCATATGAGAAAACAAATTGCTAGATTAGTGAAATAATGCAAAATCTGTCAAGCTTTTAAAGGAACATCACAAAATACTGATTTATACACTCCTCTTCCAATTCCAAATAAACCTTGGGAGGATATTTCTATGGATTTCATTCTTGGTCTTCCGGTTACTGCTAGAAAGCATGATTCTGTTTTTGTTGTTGTTGATCGTTTTAGTAAAATGGCTCATTTTATTCCTTGCAAAAAAACTTCTGACGCTTCACATGTGGCTGATTTATTTTTTAAAGAAATTGTTCGTCTTCATGGTGTCCCTCGTACTTTTACTTCTGATCGAGATACTCGTTTTTTAAGTCATTTTTGGAGAACTCTGTGGGCTAAATTAGGCACTACTCTTCAATTTAGCAGTGCTTATCATCCTCAAACCGATGGACAAACTGAAGTTGTCAATCGAAGTTTGGGAAACCTTTTGAGATGTCTTGCTGGTGAGAAACCTTTTCAATGAGATTTAATTCTGCCCCAAGTTGAATTTGCATATAATAATTCTGTTAATAGAACATCTGGAAAAACTCCCTTTGAAATTTTATACGGTCAGTCTATTCCACATATTTTGGATAGAAATTGTTTGTCTTTACCTAACAAAGTAAGTGCTGAAGCTTTAGAATCTTTTGATCATATCAAATCGGTCCAACAGCAAGTTCTTGAAAAACTCCGTATAGCTAATGTCAAATACAAAATAGCTGCAGATAAACATCGAAGAGAGGTAGTTTTTAAAGAAGGTGACAAAGTAATGGCTTACTTTCGTCGCCAACGTTTTCCTGTTGGAACTTTTGGGAAGCTAAGCAGAAAAAAATTCGGACCTTTTCGAATTGTCAAAAAGCTGGGCACAAATGCATACCTTTTAGATCTTCCTATTACTGTTGGAACTTCTCCTATATTTAATGTTTCTGATCTTTCTTTATATGAAGGAAATTTAGGTGATTCTGTGGATGTTGAAACATTACCACTCTCCACTTCAACATTGAATAAAGAAGATCAAATTGAAGATGTGGTTGATGTGAAAACCACTAAAACAAGACATGGCGAGCACAAGAAGTTTTTGGTCAAATGGAGTAATCGACCCTTAACTGATTGCACCTGGATTGATGCTGCTGATCTAAAAATTCAAAATCTGGAACTTTATGAAAGAACTACTGAAGCTTTCTCATCAGGAGATGAGATTCTCCCACCAGGGGGGAATTGATGCATTTAGATTTTTGCATTATTTTTGTTTTGAACAATATTAGTTATATTTTCTATTTTTGTTTTATTTTTATGCTATCCAATGATGGTGGTAAATCCAATGATCATGGTAGGAAAAGGTTTGGGTTATGCTTACCTTGGGATTGTTGGTTTTGGGATCCACCTTGTCCTTTGGGTTGTTTACTGGTTTCATGGGGGCCTTGGCTGTTTTCGGTTGGAGCTTTAGCTGTTGAAGTTTTAATAGGTGCAAGCTCATTATTTACAAGTGGAGGTGTAGCTCATTAATGAGCTGATGTTTTGTTCTAATTTATTGAGGTGTGCAAGCTTTTAGGTGAGTGGAACTTGCCTCTTCCTCTTCTTAATTGCCTCTTAAACTGCTGCAGCTTTCCCTCCTTTTCTCCCGTGAAATGTGTAGCTGCTGACCCGTGAAATACCTCCTGGATTCCTGTGCTTACCTGCTGATTCCGTGGTTTTCCTTGTGCTTTACTGTGACGTTTGGGATTTCTATACCTGCTGTGAACCGTGGCCTTTTCTTGAGACTTGATGTGCCGGTTGGTTTTCCCTGTGCTGGAGCCGTGGCCTTGAATCCTTGTGTGTCGTTTGGTTTCCCTGTGCTGGAACCGTGACCTTTTTCCTTGAGACTTGCTATGCTGTTTGGAATTTCTGTACAGGAAATTGATGGCTTTTTATCACTCCATTTATGGGAAATCTTGGGCTGTTTGGTTCCCCTCTCTTGCCTATATATATGAGATGTTTTGTGATGAATTGGTTGGTGAATATTTGAGAGCAAAGTTGCTATAACCTGCGGGTTCTTCTTGGAAAAGCTTGAGAGCTTTGTCCACCTTCTTTCACCTCCTCTGGAAATCTTGCGAGCTCTTTCCAACCTTTCGTCTCGGCTTCTAACCTCTTTCTTCTCTACGCAAGTTCCACTCCACCTGTATCTTTCTTCTGGTTCCATTGGTAAGAATTGTTGGTTGTTTTTGGTGGCATTTGCTGGAGGAGTTTGGTAGGACATTGGACCCCTTTGCAGTGGTGAACCCTTGGTTTGCATATCTAAACCTTATTTTAAAATATATTCCTACAATCGGTGCATGTGAGGAGTCCTCTTGTAGGATGTTCTGAGGATAGTGTTTCTTTTTTTTAATTTTTGTTTTTGCTAGTTTTCTTTTGTTTTGGTCGTTGGAAGTTTGTCTCTTTCCTATTCTGAAGTTTAATTGTTTTCTCTAACCTATTATGTTCTCTAAGTAATGTCTTAAATTTATAAAAGTAAGATTTGATTTTCTTTGTTGTTCTCTCTTTGTGCTTTGCTTTTAAGTTGCTTACATCAGGATTTTACTAATTTCATGCAAGAACAATATTGTTTACTTTATGCAATATATCATTTGATGCAGCTTACTCTATCGACACAAGCTCAGATATCGTCGCCGCACGTGGAACAGTGAAACCATCAGACTCTTTTGACATCGGTGCGGGACATGTTAATCCATTGAAGGCAACTGATCCAGGACTCATTTATGACATGGAAACGCAAGATTATGTTATGTTCCTTTGTAGCTTAGGGTATCAAGAAAGCCAAATTAACAAAATGATCCTTCCATCACAGATGATTAACATCAGTTGTCATGGTAACCATTCTGACATCGACCTTAATTATCCAGCAATCACTATATCCGATCTCCGCTCTATGATGACGATTAGGAGGACTGTTCGCAATGTTGGACAAGCAAATGCCATTTATTTTGTGAGTGTTGTAAATCCTCAAGGAGTACATGTCATGATATGGCCAAATTACCTTGTTTTCTCAAAACAAATGAAGAAGATAACATACTATGTGACAATTACACCCCTTAAATCATCTCAAGGCCGGTATGATTTTGGGGAGATAGTCTGGTTTGATGGCTATCATCATGTGAAGACTCCATTGATAGTCCAAATTAACAAAAGTAAGGACGAAACGGTAAATCTCGCTACTCACTCAAGTACTTAGCTTATCTTCATGTTTGATGATTTGTGGTTTTACTATTCTTGATGCTTAGAACTTGATAGAGGTTACTGGCTAACGACCTGACTTTAAAATCTCTTAAACTTGATATGTATCTATTGTCCTAACGATGATTTATTATAAGTATTCATGATGCTATATATCAAAGTTGTTTGTTTTCAAAGTTTATTCATGATGCTATATAGCAAAAATCTCAACATATTTGCCATTCCTAAAGGCACGATGAGGAGAATTGAGCCTGAGGCCATTCTTAATCGGGTCTTTGAAAATTGTTTTCTAAGTGATAGGAAGGGGCTTTGGGCCTTCTAGAAGTTCTTTCATTATGTGCATTTGTGATTCACTGTGGTCTTTTTAGAGGTCTTCTCCTAAGGATTTGGGTCATCTCTATTTTCACTGCATGTCTACTTGCAATATCTTCTTCATTCCACCAATGCATTGTGGTTTCATTTTATTTGCACTGCCTGTCTACATTCAAATTTCCCTCGTAACTTCCTCAAAAATCCTTCTTAAATAGCTCATGCATGCTCGGGCGTGCATTTGGCGAGTACAGGAGGCGGATATTTCTACCTCTATTCGCATAAGCCGGTCCCATCGGACCGGCTGGACCGGTCCAATGGACTGGTTTAACACAATGTCTATCAGCAACCTTCAAGACATTTCATGTTGTATAAAGCTTCAAAGCTAATTGATAATTTAGAATTTTCTGAAATTCTCATATCATTATGATAAGACAAGATAAAATTAAAAATCTAAATGAATTGAAATGGCATATGATGACAAATAAGTCAACAACGAACTCTTTGAACAGAAGACATCGGTGCAAATTTTTTGAAAATTTTCAACATTTCATGAATATTAGAGTATTAAGTGTACCCATATTCATTGGACTCATCTCTCACAGCCATAGTAAACTAGATAGAAAGGTGCCTAAAATATAGATGACAAATGCCAAAAAATAATAGAAATCTTAAGTTTTTGCCGCTAAATAACTGTGTTGGGAAGCCTCATAATGGACAATGTTGTGATCAAATGCAAGAATTTATAGCTGGAAGAGATCTATGCGCATCAATGGGACACTTTGATCCCAAATGATGTAAATGATGTGCAGTAAATATCACTAATCGTCAAAGTTGATGTAGAGGATTAGAGCATCTCCAGCATCATTCATACATATAAAAATGCATATCTGCTGCTATGAACAATGCAGAGTGTAAAAAAATGGAACCATGGTTTGAAATTTCTGCAGTAGCCATTTTTCTCTATCAAAATTTATTGTAAATCGCCCTCTGGTTTCAGATTTGGTCAGATTTCAGCATGTTTCAGTGCAAAATCTACAAACTTCATATACATTTTTTGTGAGTAAATTTTTTTTTATTATGCGTAAAGTAGATTTTGCAATATTAATGGAGCACAAATCACCATATATTTTGCAATATTAAAGCTTAATTATATATTTATATTCTTTCTCATCTAGAGCTCAAGTAATAAAGTTGTGCAAGCTCTGACCTTGGAGGAGGAAATGTGAGTACACTAAGTATTAATTGTTAATAATTATGATTAAATTTAATGAAAAAAATATGCTTATAATCATCTCCACATACAAGTGGGCCCACCTATAGAAAATCATTAAAAAATGGAAAATAATCATGAAAAATTTCATCTTTTACACCTAAAAAGACAATTCATTTCTATGCTTCAAAGTTCAAACAAATTAGTCAATTTTGCCTTCCCTCATTCATCATCTTCAACTTTTGCATTTCTCAGAAGGCAACCAAAGTAATAAATAAACTACCTTCAGCTTATCCTATTGAGAGAGTAGCCAAAATATAATAAGGCTAAAAACCTGTAAAAGAAGTAATGTACAATTAAAGCTAAAGCTCTTAAAGGAAGATACCAGCCAAAAATAAAAGCAATAGAAAGCAAAAGAGAGGCAGAATACACACATTAAAGTATCAATTGTCTCATCAATTTATAGCTTGCTAAAATTACTGCAATGAAAGATGAAAACAACGTGTCTTTATGAGAATATTTATGATAAAAGGCCCACAGCCAAGAGAAATAATTAGAAGAGGTTCTCTGTACAAAGATTCTTTTGAGTCTGCATTACTTTGTTTATTGTCTCTACTAATAATGTTACAACATAGACATAACTCATCATGATCTATTGATTGGGAGCTTAGGCTACCAACTAAGAGGTCTTAGATTCGAGTCTTATATATGCGATGTGTGTGTAAGTCTGCCTTAATTGACCTAAATGTCTCAAAAAAAAAAAAAGTTACAACATAGACTACAAAATAATATAAACTAAAATACAGACCAACACATAATAGAATTACAAGCACTAGCTCCTCCTATACCAAACACCAAAACCAAAAGGGTAATTTACAAACATACCACTGAATTTTTATATATTTATATATCTAATACTTAAACTTATACTCAACATTTTAATGTTAAATTACATCAAAACTTATGTATGATGATGTATTTTTTTTAGATAAAGTAACATTAGTGATACTTTTTATCTTATTTAGAGAATATAATATTATATAAGTAAAAATAAAGATTTATGTATTGGATATGTAAATCATAAAAAGAACATGGTATGCATGTAAATCTCCCAAATAAAAAAGAAAAACAAAGGTACATTGTAGGATGAAGCAATTGATATATGTGAATCAATTCCTAAATTAGATGGAATTGGTGGAGAAATCAGACATTCTCATCTCCATCACCTTCTTGTGAGAGTTGGAATGCTTGTAGTTCACAAAGGTGGGGCTTTTTGCTGGTCTGTACTCAGGCAAAAGCCTACCAGACTTGAATCTCACACCACAAGCATTGCAGAGAGTCTTAGGTCCCAAAGGACCTGTCCTCCACTGAGGAGTCCTATGTGACAAGCAATGGCTGCATCTCTTTGGTTGTTGGTGATGTACTCCTCTGCCATTAATGCCTTTTTCCTCGTCTTCTGTTTCTGGCTTGTTCTCGTTTTTCTCCATTTTAGGGGAAATAAGGAGCTCACTCTCTGCAAGCCAATGTTTTTGGTGGAGGAGAGGAGAATCAATGGAGGAATTGATGAACTGGGAACTGGTTTTAGTCTTCCTTCTCTTATTTCTGGCCTTGGCCGGAAATGAGGGTTTTTGAAAGCAACAAGGATTTGGGTTTCTGAGTGGTGCAGGATATGGATCAGTAGCGCAAGAATTGGAGGCGTTGTTGGTCTTAGTTGGAATTAACGGTGTTGGAAAATTGAAACTTGTAGTGGAAGAGAAGCAATCCTCCATAAAAAAGGAGAGCCACTGCAAGCTAATATTATCTTCTTCATCTCCTTCCTGATTGCAGGCATTCAAAAAAGCTTTATCATTTAGCTTCTAAATCACAAGAACGGGAAAAATTATTCTGTGCGGACGCTGAACATTGTCCGGAGACCAATCAAAAGGCACCACGTCACTCTTTTACTGTACTGCAGCTCAGTACTGCTCGGTACCGCGGCATCTGAGCTGCGTCCGGCGTCCACTCAGAATAATTTCTCCAAGAACGGGGGCAGAAATCATATATGGAAATTTTTGTATAAGCATGAAGTGGGAATTCCTGATCATCATTCATTTTACATTAATATTTGTATATATTTTAATATGGATTTATCAATGATATTGATAAACTTATCAACATAAATCTCAAATATAAAACTAAATAATGATGAGAAATCCCTCGTATGATTTTTTTATAAAGAGTTTTTCTTATAAATTTTCTGTCCTCAGAAGGGTTGAGAAATGGAGTGTATTTTTCGTGAGAAATTTCAACAAACAGGAAAAGGGCCTCAGCTCAACATTAAACCAAAACCTAGCGCTCGTTAAAAACTAGCACAAGTGATGCCATTAAAAGATCAAGAGAAAATGCAGGACAAAAGAATATGAACTCAAGAAAACATTTAAAAAGCAAACACCCTACAGAATTTTTTTTTCTCTGAAATTTTAAGCTATTATCTTTAAAGGCATGAACTTGGAGACAGAATTCGCTTCTAATTCCTCTCATTACAATCGTGAATGAGCTGTAGAAAACGAGAAGAGAAACCGAACCACAAAGCCTTTCATGGAAGATTACAGAGGAGAAAAAGGAAGGAAAAAACTCAAAGAAGAAGACCAATTAAAAGGAACAGATAAAGCAAAAAAAATATTTACCATATTTTGTTCTGGAATGAAGTCTTCCCAAATGGCTCCGGCCGGAGAAGATAACATCTCCGACTGAAAGTCCGTTGGAACCTCACCTGGAACTTTTGCTTTCCCGTAAATGTCCATTTCCTGAACAGGAAGAGAAGTCACGAACTATTAACAAGGCTATGTTGAGAAGGTGGGAGAGTGGAGGAGAAAGACAAGGTGGCTCTTTTCTCGTGAATAAATCAGGTATCGCTGTCGGAGAGGGCAAATTATTGGGTCAGGTGACCGAAGCCATCTCTCCGTTCGGTCGCCAATAGAAATGCGCCATCTGTTAGTCGTTTTTTTAATTTAATATTAACGCTTTATGTCTTGTCAGAGTTAGCGACCCGACCCGATAACGCTATTCATTTGAATTCCGGAAAAGAAAGAATGGAAACGCCGCGTATTTTATTTTCGAGCGACATTTTCACTGTTACTCCAGCTCTGGTAAGCGCTCTCGGATTCCTCCATTACCTTCCGTTATGCATTTGCTTATTCCTGCCGGAGGTAGACGACGTGACTGTAGAAGATCATCAATCAGTAAGAGGTATGGTTGCGCCTAACTTGCGCTTTACTTGCGCTTTCGTTGCGTTAAAGTTATATTGCCGTTAAATTTTAGGGTTTGGTTTACTTATAATTTTACCAATGTTTGTTTAATGTAATGTACTGTTCAAATATTTATTTTCTGATTTTTCACGCTTCTTCTCTTCGTAAATGGATGAAGCAAATGATACGAAAGGTTTACGCTATCTTCTAAGTTTTAGGGTTTAGTAATAGTTGTAAAACTAGCATATATGTTCAATGTGGTTTTCAATTTTTTGATTTTTTTTTTAATTTTAAACTTCTTTTAAGCTAATTAATTACGAAATGTAAGGTTGCGCTATGGTTGCGCTATAATTGCGCTATTGTATGGTTGCGATATAGTTCTGACTTTTCTTTTTGTTATAGATGAGGACGCCCTATCAAAGGCCAGTAACATCTAGATGCTATGTTACTTCTTTCCAGAAACATTGTGATGTTTTTGCCGAGATCATTGATGATGAAGTGGAGCAAACATTAAAGAATCTGAACATTCATCAATTTTTGAGGTTCCCCGCATTCCAGCAGTGTATACCACTTCTTTTTAAGGTTCTCAAATTCTGGAGTCCTGCTAATGAAGGCTTCATCGTCCTCGGTCATGTTCTGAAATTCACTTCTGACGAGGTTGCTTTGTTGACAGGTAATATTTTGATTATGAAATTTTTTATAGCTATATGTTTTTTGAACTTTAACAACTGAAATTTTCTGACAGGTATGTCAAACAGAGGCATTGATATCAAATGGAGGATTGATTCTCTAAATGGACCTCTGTCAACTGAAATTAAAACAGAAATGTCAAACTTAGACAGATTATCTGATAATGCAACAAAAATAAAGATCTTTATTATGTTTTTGTTATCTAACATTTTCTTTCCACTAAATAGTCATAAAACCCCTAGAAGGCTCACAACTGTTACAAATAATTTAAGTGAGTCCAATTCCATTAATTGGGCTTCATGCTTAAGGAACTTCATGGTTGGGGAGTTCAACACAATTTTTGAGAAGTTTCAACAACAAAGACCATTGGGTTACATCAATGATTTTTTTCCTCTTATACTGGTAAGTTTCCACTCCTACTGGTTATTCTACATGTTTAATATTTTTAAATGTTAACTTTAAAATTTTTATTTTTGGCATTATACAGATTTGGTTTTTGGAACATTTTTCTTTGAATAAATCAACCGATTCAGAAATAAGACCACGTTTTCTTAGATTGCAGGGGTATACAGATTTATACTTTACTCAAGATAATGCAGCCAAATTATTTAAATTTTTAAAGAAAAGTGAGGTAATTTTTTCGTTTACCTGATGCAAATTATGTTAAGGTTGCGCTATGGTTGCGCTATGGTTGCGCTATGGTTGCGCTACGGTTGCGCTATGGTTGCGTTTTAATATTAAATTTTTCTTTGTTTTTGTAGGGAACACATAATATTTGCATCTGGAAATATCGAGATAAAAAGATCAGATATTGACATGCTGCTCACAAATGATTGGTTAGCAGATAACCATGTTGATGCTTTTGCTTTCTTTTTAATTGAGCAGAGTAGGTTAATGGCGGAGAAATTTCATCGTTACTTGTACATTTCTCCATTGTACAGGGTAAGTATAAATAATATTTTAATCCTTTTTTTCACTTTTGTTTTTCCTTATAGAACTGAATTATTGCAGGTTTACAAGTCATATAATCAGGATTATCAAATTTTTATCAATCACATTAATCCAGTTTCAATTCAAGAAAGCAAACTTATTGTGCAACCCATAATTTACGAGAAGCATTGGATTCTTCTTGTTGGAAAATTGAAGGAGAAAGTTTGGAAAATGTATGATTCATTATCAAATCCTGAACACAAGAATATTTGTCATACAGTTGTAACTTCAATTCATATTTCAAGTTATATCCAGATTACTATGTTTATATACATAATATAAATTTTTATAATATTTTATTCGTACAGATAAAGTATTTGCACGAGGACACCATATGATATTTTTCAAGCGATATTACGAAATGGAATGTCCAGGCGGTTCGTGGAATTCCAACACAAACAAACAGCTACGATTGTGGAATGTTTGTTTGTAAATATATGGAAAAGGCCGTGCAAAGAAAAAAAATAGACTGGAATGCTCTTAAAGATTGGCAAACGCATATGTCAAAATTTAGGGCAGAGTTAGCATATTTTCTTTTTCTACAAACAAAGAAGTAAACAATCTGTAACTTATTATAAATATTGTCCATGATTTATAAATGTACATTTTATTATATTTTTATATACTTTTTGATGTGCATTTTATTGTGTTTTTATATAGTTTTTGATTGTTGTATAAAATGTGCATATTCTATCATATTCTGTAAAACACATTCTGTAACTTCTATAATGTTCATATTCTGTAAAGCGCAACCGTAGCGCAATCATAGCGCAACCATAGCGCAATCATACATTTGTAACCAATTATTAATTCTGTACACCAAAATTATTAATTCATACAGAAAGCATGATTTATATAAAAAATTTTATTACAACCAATAAATGAAATCAATAAGTCCAAATAAGTATTATTACATTGCAAATTCATTAAATTCCAACTCCGAAGAAAGAAAATCCATCATCAACTTGGTGTATTCAGCTCCAGGTTGGCATGATGGTATGCCGGTTATATATTCCTCACTGAAACATTCAGGCATGCTTGAAAAGTTCATCTGTGTTGAAGAAGGTTCCTCCATTGGATTATCCCCCACCAAAGGTTTCTTATCTGTAAGAAACTAGAGTTTTAGTATTAGAATTAGGAATTAAATAATTAACAAATTATTAAAAACTTACTTTTAGGTCGTTTCTTCTACTCCCAATGGCTTTTCAGTCTTACATTTGATATGCCTTTAGGTCTACGCTTTAGAGGATCTTTCAAATTTACAGTTCCACCTTGGGAACTAGCAACATCCTTCTGATTTCTTTTCTTGCCACCAAGAATTAAGTATAATTTTTTATACATGTCTTGCAATGAGGAAAGAATAAACTCCTCTGCCTCTTCATTCCCTTGAGCTTTCGTGCTCATTTGATATGCAAATTTGCTCACCTGATTTCTGAATATGAATCCCCTACCACTTTGGAAATTATTACTTCTTTGAGAATTAAGCAAGTAACCTGAATAAAAAACTTGTCGAGCCCTTGCTGACCAACGAAGTAATAAGTACTTCTCAGGGAATTTAGCAATATCCAACTGTTTAAAAACCCTCAAACAATGAAAACACAGCAATCCCATGGTTTCATACTTCTTACAGCTGCATTGAATGTTTCCTTCTGTTGCATCAAAGTGAACAACCCAAGGATGGTTTTGATTCTTTTTCTCTATGTAGTTGATTATATACTTTGAAGAATCAGTCGAGACAAAATCTATACTCATTTCTCCCACAGCCTTTATAAATTCTTCCTCAAAAATTGAATATATTCTTCTTGAGTAATATCTAGCAGCTTGTTTTAATATTGAGCTGTTCTTTATCACGGGAACAATTTCAGATTGACTGCATTTGTAATCCTCATCTTGCTCATTTCGCCACCAATTCATCAGTACCTTTTCCAAGCCAAGAAAACAATCAGTTAATGAACTTGTTGGCTTTGAAATGCCATGACACACATTATTAGTACACTCACTACGCTGCGTTGATAAAATGCCCATGCAAAAGGAATCCTTGTTGAAAGCAGTTGACCACTTTCTCCTTATCTTATAAAGATCCTGCAACCATTTATGGTTATGAAGATTCCCTTCCTTGATCATTTCATCCCACGCTTCCTCAAACACTTCCTCAGAATCACACCACCTCATACACTTATGGAAGAGTCCTCTAACTTTATTATTGCTATTGTAGATGGAAACTTTTGATGGAACCTTTTTAAATATGTGCCATTGGCATAATCTATGACGAGTGTGAGGTAATGCAACTTCTATGGCCCTGGCCATAGCTTGGTCCTGATCAGTGAATATTATTGTTGGATATTTATTACCCATTATTCGTACAAATACTTTAAACAACTATGTAAAATTTTCAATTATTTCTTCTGACAAAAAAGCAAGCCCAAATAAAATATTCTGCCAATGATTGTTAACATCAACAAATGGCGCACAAACAAAATTATACTTGTTCAGCTTGTAACTAGTATCAAAAATCAACACATCTCCAAAACATTCATAATCTATCCTGCTTCTGCCATCAACCCAGAAAAAATTTAACAATCTATCCTGATCATCATATTGAACATCCCATGCAAACATGTGGTCCTCAACTTGTTGATCTTTAAATAATTGAATCAAAGAATTAGTGTTACCAATTTCAATCCTTGCTCTTTTCTCCTTCTAAATCAAATTGTAGGCATCCCTCTTAGAGAATCCGACATTCTCACATCCGCCAACTTCCTCTGCAAGGTAGGCATATCCATCAACGGTTCTAATCCCTGCATTTGTCATCAATTTTAGGACGACAGCTTTTTCCTCAATAACATTCCTACATGATCTTAAAAGGTGTCGGTCGGCTGGGCTAGCTAATTCATGATTGTGGGATTCAATAAATCTTTTGACATGCCAGTAACCATCTTCATCAGTGACAAACCTCACCATGGCTGGACAACCAGTTCTGACAACTGGTCTAGTGAATCTCTTCCTCTTTCCTGAATTATGATCATCACTTTTCTTGAAACCAGCTTTTGAACAAACAAAGTCCTTCGATTTATCTTTCTAGAATTTGGCCAAAAATTGTGATGATCCTTTCGAACACTAAAGCCATTATCGTGAGCATAAGTGCAAAAACATTCATATGCTTCTGTCTCATCTTTGTATACAGCCTGAAAGCGCAAGTAAAGGGCAAGTAAAGGGCAAGTAAAGCGCAACTATAGCGCAACCGTAGCGCAACTGTAGCGCAACTATAGCACAACTATAGCGCAACTAAAGCGCAACTATAGCGCAACTATAGCGCAACTAGTTCAATTTTTTTATTTATCATCTTCATCCTAAAAATCAATAATGAAAGCTAAGCAACAACAACATTAGATTTTTTTTTTTACTTTTTCGACAAAAGAAATTTATTCTGCTTAAAAATCGCAAAATAAAAAATCCTAAGACTAATGAGCTGAAACCTACGTCTTCTTTCTGCTTAAGAAATTTATTCTGCTTACAACTTTCTAACTCATTTTTCCAAGATACTTACCGATATGTTGAAACCAGAGGAATTTCCGGTTAAGTTAGGTTCCGATTCCGATTCATGCACCAGCCCTTCCGATTCATGCACCAGCTCTTCCGATTCATGCATCCTTTCCGATTCATGCACTCCCTCTTCCACCTCCCTCTTCACTGAGCAGTCAATTTCTTCTCTGTAATTTTCTGGCTCATTTTTTCTTCTACAGCAGTACATATTTGCGTCTTTCGCGGGTATCAAAATGAAAAAATAGGGCGGCAAAAGCTTAAAAGTTCAAATGAATAGCATTATCGGGTCGGGTCGCTAACTCTGACAAGACATAAAGCGTTAATATTAAATTAAAAAAACGACTAACAGATGGTGCATTTCTTATTGCGACCGAACGGAGATGACTTCGATCACCTGACCCAATAATTTGCCGTCGGAGAGAGAGAGAGAAATTGTTAGGCTAAGGGTGTGAGTCAAGTCAATTTGTGAGTCGATTTGACTTTGAATTGAAAAATAGCTCTGGAGTTAAATTTAAGTGGAACTTAATGAGCTAATGAGTCAAATTTAAGTTAAATTTAAGACAGTTCTAACTTAGATCATTAGCGGGTGAACCAACTTGTTTAAAAATATGAATATAAAATGCACTTAAGATATATTAGTAGTAATTTTACAAAAAAACTCATATGATAAACTCAAATCTCTTGTAATTTTTTAATTGAAAATTTTCGGAATTTAATTTGAGATTATTTGAACTACAATTTCTGCAAATTTATAATCAAATTAAACCTCTTATGAGAAGAACTCAATGACATTAAAAGTGATCCAATTGAAGCCTACATAAGTCCAAATCAAACACTTAAAGTATTATTAAAAAACTTCGGATATTAATTAGAAGATCAAATGATCTTCAAATGTGATATGCTTATAGTCGAATATAATGTCTCGACGAGATGAATCCAATTAACCCAAGGCTAATTAATTCTAACATCATAAAGGCCCTTAAATGCTAATGAACACTTCATGATCAAAAGAAATTGATATTGACTGTATGATGGAGTTTTTTGGATTCTAATTCAAATTATCAAAATACCGATCTCAAAAAGCCTATAAATAGAGTTTATTCTCCACATAAAGGGAGGAAGAATAGAGAGAGAACTAGAGAGTTATGGCCATTGATGACCACCAACCAATATCGTTGTCGACGATGATCGCCAATAACATTCATCTTCATCTTCAGTCTTTAACTTTGATGTTGTGAATTAATTGTCTGCCTATGGACATAAGACCCTTATAATTGTTATAGAGAAGATCAGTCTTTATTGTTGGTGTTAATTGTTCATCTATGGACATTTGATTTATGTAATGCCCATATGAAAAATCAGATATTTGTTTTCAAATAATCTCATCTTCTTCAATTGTGAGGAATTGATGATTCTTATATTACCTATTCTATAGTGAATTTTTCAAATAGGCCAAATCTCATATTTTTTTTCCTCCTTTTGGGTTTTCCACAAAAAAAAAAAAACTAGTCTAACAACTTCTATATGTACACGTTAAATTTATGTACAATGCAGAGATATAAAACATAGAATCTATTGACTCAAAGTTTCTAACGCATAACAATTAGTATTAAAAAATTTTAAGTACAAAATTGTTAAAAATATTTATAAATAACAAATCACTTTCTTATATTAAGTAATTCTTCCTATTTTTCTTCTAATTTCTCTTTTTTTTTTTCAATATGTTATTATATTAATTGTGAATCATAATCATTTTCTCTTTTTATGTTCCACCTATGAAGAATATCTTAAATTGTGCTGCAAATTACTCTTGATATGGAATCGAAGAAAATGAAAGAGGTCTCTCTTGAGAGAGGGCAATTAGTAAGTGTCCAAGGAACTTGGCCCCTGTCCAAGCCAAGAAGAGTGTTGATGTCACACAAGGCATTCCATCTTGGAAAAGTATAGGGCGGCTAACATCCTTAAGTTACAATGGGTTGTGAAATCAAAATATCTTCACCTCTTCTTCAAGATGGATTGGAATCCTCTGCGCTAGTGCACTAGGTTTTAATGTTCTAGATTGGATTTTTTTTTTACAAAAAGAAAATGAAATTAAAGAAACGAAAGATACACCACAAGACCCGATCAGGACACATCAAGAGAGGTACAATCAACGAAAGACCAAAATCATAAACGGATTAATACGGACTCAGACCGACACCCAGTTGCCAGGGAGGGCCATCTAGTGAGGATCCAAAAATAGACAAGAAACCAAATAAGCAGACCACCACGATTGCCCAACACTGGATATCACAGGTGCATGCAGAATAACTGATTCCTCATCGTCCAGATCCAAACCAACAAAGTCAGCGAAACAAAATAGTAGCCAAAAACCACAGCCCACGAAAAGGACAGAAATCAATTCTTTTCGACTTTCGTTTATGACTTCTAACAACAGTATCTAGCGAACCAATATCCAAAACACCATCAAAAGTATCCTCCCCTTCAGACAGCAAATCATCGTGTAACCAATCACATTAACACCAGACATTGTTCCTAGCTAGATGGGCTTGTAAATTAGCGATTGAAATAATCGAAATAGGCATCTCCACTAGCGGATCCACACCAACCCCCAGCCATTGTACCACACCAACCCCCCCTGAGTTAACATCATCACCATCACCTGAAGAAATCGAGATAACATCCGAAGACTCCACACTTACATTAAGTAAAGGATTAGCTATAGAATTAACACCGCAATGAGGAACAAATAAATTTGCACAACTAGGAGCCACAGACAGAGGGGCCCCACCCAAAACAACATCACAAGTCGTTGAGCCACTCGAACTGTAAAACCCTTAAAAAAGCTGATTTTTTTAGTGCTGTTAGTCCCGGACGAACTGGCCTTAATACGGGACGAACTGAAGAAATTGTGAAGAAATCTGTATGTTTCGTTTGTACGAACCTGGAACAGTCGGGATGAACCGTCGGGACGAACTGAACTCGAGAGCATCGTTCAGGGACGAAACAAATTGGAATTAATTTCGTCTGTACGATCTGTGTCCAGAGGAGTTCGTCCCGGGACGATCTGGGCATCGTCCTGGACGATCCTGCTTGATAAGTATCGGATTTGAGATATTTTTGATTCATTTGAAGAGAGAGAAAGAGAAGGAAAGAGAAGGGAGCTTGATTTTGGAGGCCAAGGAGTGCTTTTCGTCCGACGACACAGTTGGAAGATTTGTTTGTCTCGAAGTAAGAAATTCGAATCCTATTTTTGATTTTGAAGATTTCGAGTTTTGATAATTCTGTGCTCAGTTTTGTGTTTTCGTTACCGAAAAACGCGCATAATTTTGTATTGACGAAAGTTTTACCGCACAACTTTTGATATGTTTCTAATATGATATTTTTACACGATTTGAGTATTTTCTGTAAAGTTTCTACCAGTTATTTTGAGTTCTGTGCGATTTTTATCGAATAGAAAATTATCAGGATGTTAAAAATTATTGCTTCAGTACAAGTAAAGCTTTGAAACATTGTTTTATTCGATTTCTAGTAATTCGGCAATTTTCGGCAATTGTGCATTTTTGCAACGACGTCTGTCTACTATACGATATTTTAAGGGTTTTTTCTGCATTGAGCTAAATTGTATTTATTGATTGCAATACCTTATTGATATGCATACGAATGTGAATATGATTGAATTATTGTTATTGTTACTGAAAGACAAGTGAAGACTGGTTGAACCATTGGTTGGAGATTGATTTGACCTGTACAGGATGGTAGGCCAACGAGCTTTCCTTTAAAAAGGGTTTGGTGATATCCTCTATTGATCATTGATATAACGATTGGGAGTCATAAGGAGATTATTATGCCGACGGGCGGCCGACGGACACAGAGTGATGACTCTTATTGAACCAACGGATATATTTATGTATTTCTACAACAGCACAATGGATTATCGACTTGAAAAACGTCTTAATAGCCAGTGATTGTACTTGTTCAGTAAGACTATTGTATTGAATTGCATGTGTACGATATTGACTTATTGATCTCATTATGGATTTATAGATTTATTGATATCGACGAACTTCTTATATTGATTATTGATTTATTGATTTTGAATGGATTGACGGACGGATTTACGAGTTTGTTGTTACTGTACGATTTCATTGATATTCGCATTATGTCCCTGAGCATTGATACTGATACTGATATGGATATCGATATTGCATTGACTTATTGATATTATGGACATGGATACTATTGATTCATTGATACTATCGCTTCATTGATACACCGTATTGAACTGCTGCATGTGATTCATTGATCAATATGGAATATGTTTTACTGTATTGATTTGATTTCCACCGTTCTTGCGCTGTATTGGTTTGATTGTTTTATATGATTTCATACCGATTGATGTTATTGATCAGAAATAATTGATTTGATTGATTCTATTGATACGATATTGATTTAACGGTTATTATCAAGACGATGATTTTTCTCTATCGATGTAACTGATCAATTTAATTGAGATTCTTCCGAATATAGATTTTTCTACTGTTTATGGATTCTTCCGAGATTTGACGTATGTACTGATTTATTGAGCTTTATGAATTTCTTCCTACTGTTTATCGATTCTTTTATCGATGATTGTGGATTGTATCGATCATGCATTGATTACTAATTTTTGTATCTGCTGCATAGATTCACTGATCATGTGCAACTGACTGTTATGGATTTGAGAAATTGACATGCATATTGTTTAAGTACCGTGCTTTGATTTCAATTGTTTATACTTTGGTGACCTGCTGGTCTTTTTGAAACTCATTATATGTGGTTAACAATTTCAGGTCAGAGCAAGGGAGTAGGAAGTGAGGTTGATCAAGACTGTCGACGAAACCTTTCACTATGGATGCCTGGGGTGTCACACGAACAATTCACAACAATAGAAACAAGGGCAACATGGGAATTTACTGGGCCAACCATAGTATAAACAATGACAACTTCAGCATCAACAATAACCAAATTACCCATTGAATTAATAGACCAAGAGACAGGAGAAACAGGCACCTGAATCTCCAAGTCATCAACAAGAGAAACAAGAACATACGGTAAGGCAATAGGAGACAGAACAACAACATTAGGATTAGAGTTGATAAGTACAGTTTCCTCTAAATTACCAACATCAAAACCTGAAACCTGCACATCATTCTCCGTCATAGTAGGAACAACAACATTCTCAACATATGAGGGAATTAAATTCAAAATCGGTTTAGAGGTAGCATTAGGCAAATCAGTTGAAAGAGGAGGACAACATTTCCCAAGCACATGCCCAATACACTTACAAGACGCACAAAAGGGGGGAATTCATCCAAAACAACCTCCTGCACATACCCTAAACTCTCAGAACCTAACTAAACTTGATTTGGATGGGATTTAGTTATATCAAGCTTCACTAAAACACGAGATATAAAAGGCCAGGATCCCACAGAAGTAGCCTCATCAATTTTCAGAGGTTTCTCAAAAATAGCACCCAACCCGTGAAGAATACGAGGGTGTACAGATGGGGACGGAGTTACGAAAAAGAGACCCAAATCAGTATGAAAGGCGACTTAACACTAACATCCAAGCATGGAGACCACTTCATTAGATTCATATAACAGTTGAAAACAAGATAGGATCTATGAATAATACCCTACAATAGTCAAGATCATTTGCTAATTTGATCAGAATATGTGAAGGATCAAGCAAGGTGATCGAAACTTTACCGTTTAGCTTTAGGTTAAAGAAAAACTTGCGAATTGAATCAAGAAAATGCCGCTTAGAAGGGAAGAATCTAACTAAGGAAAATTGAAAAGGGATAGCTAACTCCTAGATTTCCTGGTCGGAAATCCAAAGAGAGGGCAAGCCACGAAATGTAGATGTCTTCAAATCCGAAAAAGAGGAAACCGAAAAAGAGACAGCAAGCGCCTCCAAAAACGAGCGCGAGTGAGACGAACCCCCTAAAAAATCAGAGTTGCGCAACTTATTCGGTGTCATACCGGCAACGACTGGATAAAGACCAAAAAAAGTGAGAAATCACCAAAACAAGGAGAATAAGAGAGCTTCCCTGAAATCCATGAGTGCACAGATGCGGAGGCCCTAGCGGGGGGGAGAGAACCCCGGCACGGCCCAGGGAAAAAAAAAACCCCTAGCAGAGGGAAACGAGGGGGAGAGATGCTTGAATGTTCTAGATTGGAATTGCTTCTTAAAAGTTTAGGGTTTAGGGTTTTGTCTGATAAGTCCATAGGACAGCCGAAGTTTTTTTTATCTAACCACCTTCCCAAGTTGTCAACTTCCTTTTACAATTTTGTAACAGTCTTATTTATAGTATCAATTTGATGGTTTCTTTGCTAATAGCTGATAGAAGATGGTTTAAACTATTTTGGTATTAAGCACATAAATTTGTAGAACTTTTGGTCTCTTAGATAGTACTCCAAGTGCTTGATTTGAGTGCATTTAAACTCAGATCCAAAATACTTTTTATGGTGTGGACTCCTCTCATTGAAATATTCTATATGAATATAAATTTGATATTGAAATGATCTCAAACTTAATTTCTAAAGTTTAAATCAAAATATAATGTCAAAATTTATTTTTGATTTGATATCAACTTTATATTGACTTTGTATCTCTCACAAAATTAAAAATAGATGTTTACAAGTTTTTTCTACTATTTAATTCATAAGCATTTGATAAAAAATATTCTTAATTTTTTTGCAGTTTAGTAATCCACGTTTCTCATTTTTATTTTTGAAAAAATGCATTTGCATTAACAAAATAAAAGTTCAAAAAATTATAACTATGGACGTATAACTATCCTACTTTAACAAAATAAATAAATAAATAAAAAGGGTTAGTCCATGAATTGTTAATTATCTTAATTTACGTAATATTTGCTTAAGCGCTTTCTAAAACTAGGTATTTAATTTAAAGATATTTTAAGCGAAAAATTAGATTAAAAAAAGTCAGGATGGCCGAGTGGTCTAAGGCGCCAGACTCAAGTTCTGGTCCTCGGATGAGGGCGTGGGTTCAAATCCCACTTCTGACATTTAACATTTTATTTATGGCTACTATTTTTCAATGGAATTCTAAAATTCAATGTAATATATAAATAATTAATTAATCATTTTTAATTAAATTTAAAGTTTTTAAAATCACCCTCATTAAAATTCAGTCATAAATCATAATTGTCTTCACTTAATTTTTTTCATTTTAATAGATTGATGTTTAGCTGATTCTGATGTTCACAGCTGTTGTTAAAGTATGACTCAAAATTATTAAATTTGATCTTAATTTGAGTCGAGTTTAGTTATAAATTGGTTCGAGATTTATCAAAACCTAAATCAAATTTTTTCTCTCCCCAAATTAAAAAATAATTTCAACATATAGATCAGTTTGATCCCTAGACATGATTGCATAAAGCCACTTAGATTAAAAAAATAATAATATTTAAATACTTGAATTTATTTTATGATGAATATAATAAAAATTATTTGTGATGAGTATATTTTATGAGCTGACTAATGAGCTATGTCTAACTCAAACCAAATTTGGATTAAGCCATGTTTAAGGCCTCGTTTGGGACGGCATTTTTACTACTTCTCAAAACAGCTTTAAACAACTTTTAAATTTTTATACTAGAAAGTTGTTTTAAGAAACATTAATAAAGCTACTCCAAAGTCTTCGTTTGTGACAGATTTCTTTCTGATTATTTTAGTATAAAAATTTTTAACTATAAATTTTTATATTAAAAAATTATTTTACGAAACAATAAGAAAAATGTCTCAAACAAAACTTAGATCTGATCAAAGAATATATAAAGAATGTGGTGCTATCTAAAATTATAAGTCATTCCACCATAGCTTGTATCTTTTCCTTTTTACCCACTACCTCTTTAGTAATCAAAATTTAGGTATTATCAAGACTACTTCAATTTGAACTACTAAACTATTCAAATTCTTTTAGGGGCTGTTTGGTTGCCTGTAAAATAAACGCAGTGTAAAATAAATGCAATGTAAAGTAAATGTAGTGCATTTCAAATATTTTGAGGCTGTTTGGTTGTCTGCAAAGTAAACACAGGAGAAATATTTCTCTTGTTTGATTAGATATATCAAAAGTAAAGTAAAAGCATAATAGATAACAACCTTAAAGTTCTGAAATTTAATAAAATTAGAGCTCTAAGTTCGAGATCATTAATCTTTGCAGGGAGCATCCAATAGGCATCACCGGCCACACTCCGGCTGTGAACTCCGTGTCGTCTACAACGGCGGAGAGCAGGCAAGGGACGATGTCGGCGTTGATCAGAGCGACGCCGTTCGCCGGAGAAATGGAGAGGTTGTATAGCGCGCGCAAAGCGTCTTCTTGTGATTGTGTGGAGGAGATAGAGTTAGAGCTTCGGAATGCATTCAATAGAAAGGAGATCACATCAGAGGAAGCGCCGATAATGGGCTTATTCGCATCCAATGTGCTGAGGCCGAGGAAATTGGCTATGATTGCCGCCTCTGCTTCCGACGTCGACCCAAATTTTATCAAAGATACCATCTTTTGAATAGCTCCCGCAGCCACGATCGCCGATTTGTTCCTGAGAAAAAAAAGTATCAAACCATTATTGTTTAAAGAGAAAAAAGGCAGGAGCTTTTTAATTAATAAAGTTATTAAAAAGCCAACGCTTCATTGCCGATTTCGAGATTGAGGAGCTTGTAGAGAGCTGAAATGAGCGAATTGGAATCGTCGGAGTCGAGCAAGGCGACTAGGGGAGGAATGGCGCCGAGCAACGCGAGAGAATGTCGGAAATCCGGGCTGTCCTTGGCAAGCCTCCTCACCTCCGCCGCGACTTCCGCTCTCCGGCGATGAATGCCTTCCTCTGTTTCCTGAAGCCTTCGCACTACGCTCTGTATCTCCTCGAAAGCTTCCATCTTTCGTCTCTTCTCAGTGACTTCTCTGCTCCGCAAATCACGCGCTTCTGTCAGGCAAAGGGTCGTTGAAGGAGCGAAGTGCAATCTTACACCTCCTGTGAAGCAATGAAGCCAAACAGGAAGATGATGCGAACTTGCGAGCTCCCGTCGTCGTCGTCGTCGTCGCAACTTCCAATCGGACAGGCAAAGGGTCGTCGAATGAAGCCGAAGAAGCCTCTCGTGCAATCTTACACCTCCTTCGAATGAAGCCGAAGTTTGGTTGCTGAACAACAACGACGCGTCATCGAGCGAATTTAAAACCCGCTCATATTGAGCGGGTTTCTAATTCGCGCAAAACAAAACAGGTCCCATAATACACTTCTAATGCTTCCGAGGATTTTCTTTTATTCCACTCAAAATTAACCAAACAACCAAATTTAATAAATACATGCATTTGTTTTACTTTACACTCCTAATTCAGGCAACCAAACAGCCCCTTAGTTCAAAGATATAAGCAAACAAAACACACTAATATTAACTATGCTGAATCAAGCAGCATCTGCGGAAACTTGACCATATTAACTGCCATAATGCAAATTAAAAGATAAGAAAGAATCATTCAAAGACTTCAATGTTAGAATACTTAAGCATCTAAAAACCAAAAAGTAACAGAGATTTTAGCAATTTCAATGAAGTATTAGGTGAATGACATAACAGAATAGCACCAGATCCTCAGTTGTATCAGTTAATGCACCAGCTAGATGAATCCCAACAGAAATAGATATAGTTAATATAAGAATTATTCATGAATAAAGGTTGTATGAACCTTCCATGAAACATTTCAGTCCTGATAAATTCTCCCTGGCTTCATCTTTCTCTCTACTTTGCCTACTCTTTGGGGAGGCCAGATCACATGGGTCACTCTCCCTCTAATTAGACCCAAAGGGATCTGCAGAAGACATGGATATCAACAAACAAATGATCAGGTTTTTAAATATACCTCAATGGCTATTCAGCAAAGTATTGTTGAGGCTCATTTGGAAGCTAGTAAACAGAAAATATATTTTAAAAAACAATGATATAATTATAAACATTTCACAAGAAAAAATATGATACCATGGCCTTTTAAAGAGTTTAAGAGTTTTGCAAAGGCTTACAGAATAGAAGATTAATATTGATGCATGAATGCATACAACTAAGGCTTTATTTGGGACGGCTTTTTTACTGCTTCTTAAAGCAGCTTTCTAATATCATAACACACAAAATTTGGGAGAGTAAGTATATTATGACCCTCCTTAGGGAATTTGATTATCCAATTGCACAACCCATGATCTTAAAATATGATAATTGTGTTACCATCTATATTGCTAGTAATATTATGTTTCATGAAAGAAGAAAATACATTGAGGTTGACTATTACTTCATATGGAATGTGGTTCTTTGAAAGAATATTATTTTTCATGTTTCTAGCTCAAAGTAATTATGTTCACTAAGTCTTTGCGTCTAGCTCAATTTTCAAGCATTGTAACAACTTGAAGCTAGTTAATGTTTATGCTCAAACTTGTGAGAGAGTTCTGACATAGGAAATAACATTTCAAGAGGTTTCTCTGAATATATTTAGTGGAGCATGTTTTTTTCATTATGCTTTAGTTTGTTATATTGAATCCAAAATTATATATAAAATGTTCTTTATTGAATAATACATAAATAGATATTTCCATCTAAAACTTTCTACTTAACTTCAACCCAATTTATATTCGATCCACCTATTTGTTTTCCTAATCCTTCACCATTACACAAGCTATAATCAGGTATGTAGAATTAACTATTGAATAGGCAATGCAAAAAATGAGTCAGTAATTCAGGAATACATGATGCATGAATGAATCTACTGAGACTTTTCAGACATCTATTTCATAATGTTTAGAGTTTAAATGAACTAAATAAAAGTGTTAATTATGAATAAATTCTTCACGATGTTATGTTGTCATATAATCATGAGACTTGATAGATATGATCCCTAATCTTATGTTGTAGAGCAAATTCAATTATTGTTATTTTTTCAACTTTTTTTTTTTGCAAAAAAGTATGGAGTATGGATTTTTCCACATTGTAAAATAAGTTTTCCATACACTAAGATATGCATGCATCAAAAGATGAAGTTAATTATCATATTTGCAATATCCGCTTTCAAGACTTTTGGTCCCTACATCCTACTTCTCAAGACTTCTGAATCACCATATCCTCTATCCTTTGTGTCCAAACTTCACAATAACTAGCATTCCATTTCAATTGTCTTGCATCCAAAATTAGCTTGCATTTTACAACAACATGAAAAAGGTAAACAGTTCTAGGATAACTTACTGGGCCAAAATATCTTGAATCTAAACTCGAAGATGAATTGTCACCCTCAACCCAACAATGCCCATCAGGGATTTTCAACATATCAGAGGATACACGAATCCATTCACCAGGCAAAGCTATCAAACGTTTGACATATATTTGCTTGTGATTACTTGGAGACCTGCAATATGTAAAAAAAAATAAAAAAAATATGCAATTGCATGAATACAAAATAACGCACAAGAATTTCTCGTGATACATCTTAATAAATTAAAAGCAACAGCAAATGGTCATTCAACGTACTGGAAAATCACAACATCTCCATGGGAAAATTTAAAGTCGTGAAGGCAGAATCTTTCAATTAGTACAAGATCACCTGTGATCAAGAAGCTTTTCCATATAAATGTATAATCAGCCTTGAGAACAGAACTCTTTAATTTTCTTCTTGCAACTATAACCACTTGGTCTAAAGGTAGTACCTTTTAAATACCCAGGGAATGTGGTGGAGCTTGAGGCAAATGTAGGATGCATCGAGTTACCTCGTACAGGAGAAACAGTCAGATACCTATCTGATACAGTGATGCCAAATAGTGCACCAGTCACAGACTTCCTTGTAAGCAGCCATAAAGAATTCAGTGTTCCCATATCCCAGCTCTATCCATAAATACAAATGATCAGAAACAATAAGTTGCGAAGACAAAAAGAAAGGAAAACTGCTTGGATGAAAAAGTAAATAGCAAATTAAACCATAGCAGACATACAGATATGCACAGAACATAAAACCAAGGAAATCATGTAGCACGATAACAAATCTTTGTATTGGTATAACATAAAATATACGCATATATACATTATTACAATATACTTAACTCATTCATAGACTATTCTCACAAGTTATGTGTTTCAATTGAAACATAACATATAACTTTTGATCCTATCAAGATATTTGAACTAAGTACATTGTCATAGCTAGAGTTTACATGTGAATACATATCTAACATAATCATGTTTCTTATCAATATTGAATTTACGCATAATTTAAAGTATGAGCATGTGAATAGAACCTGCACATTGAGATAAGACAATAAATACATGAATCTTCTGTAAAACTAATTGATGAAGAAATGAAATTTAAACACATATTCATATGTAAGCTTGATCGTCAATCGTATAAGAGTAAATCTTGAATTACATGCTATGAATGGGTCGTTTTCATCCAATTCAGAGATTTTTTTTTAGATTCTATACATAAAGACATGATCTTAAACAATATATAACTGACTATGGTTTTTATTCATGTTAAAAAAAAAAGTTCTCTAATTTTAATTTTTATACAAGTTGCATGCATTTTATGCCCAAAGAATGCTAGGAGAAGACTTCATTAAATAACAAATATGGCTAACAAACATGCTTCCGCCTTCTAGAAGAAATCACATCAAAAGCAAAAAGACATTTTTTTTTGTTACATTGATTCTATACATACTCATAATTTAAAGACAAAAATAAACAAAATTATATATCACAGTTATCGAACTCCCCATGATATAAAAAGAAATATATATAGTGTTGAGATTTATAAGCATATGCAAATATTCATCATATAGTTATAAGAAATAGAGCTTTACATCCACCACATGCTTTATACTTAAGCTCAATCTACAACTACCCATGGAAAATTCATGCAAATCACCTTCTCTTTCAAGGCATTTCAACATACAATACTCCTTTAAAAGCAACACTTAATTTATTATCCTTTTTTTTTTATTTACATTCGAGATTTTAAATATGCATAAAAAATCTCGAAATTCCTTACACAATATGCAAGCTTTCTATTAAGTTTAGTTTGCAACCACAAGCAAAAGGACTATGGAACTTTGCTAACTATGACAGTATTATCTAAAACCACCCCCTTGCTCTTTAAAATTGATGCAAATGTTATAGGTATTATAAAGAAAAGGAACAAATGTGAATTTTCTTCCTTCCAAGAACTCATGAAGCCATTCAACATAAACAACATGTTCCTTTCATTGAAAACATGTATACTCCAAAACCAAATATAAAGGGAATAGAGTTATCAACATAGTCACAAACCCTTAAATCATGCAACATCAAACATGTATTTAGAGTTAAAATTCAAGAGACTAGGTATGCGATCATATTACCATAATCATAATTATTTGGAGCAAAACATATCCTTACAACACCTTTGTCAAATGCTAATACAAGTATCACATCTATTAATATCAAAGGGTCAACTTGATGCATAATGAAAGGTTTAAATTACAAATTTATATTGCTAGGAATTTGATATTGCACCCTCTTTCAACTATTTTCCAAAATCCAGTAATAAAATAGTATTCATCATACAAGAAATCACATAATTTATTCACAAGAAATGAATACACCTTCCAATTCAATGAAAAAAAAGCATCAAATGTATATAGTCTTTACGAAGAATGAATAATCATCGTCATATTTTATGGATAAGTTGGCAAAGGGGTCTGTACCCAATAAGGCAAAAAAAAGTAGAGAGCAACAGTTATATTTTTTTTATTTTAAAAGATACAAGTTCCAAAGAGCACTATTTGAGAAGAAAACACAATCCTACCAATTTAAATTAATGTCGTCATTTAATGTAAAGTTTCACATAAACAAAGGGTTGATGGCTCGTTTAGGTTTGGTTCTTGATAACAACCTTCATCAATTACAATCCTAAGTTCCTAACATACATTACTTCAGAACATGACTTGCTCATTTCACCCTAGCTGTAAAGAAAAAGAGATAATAGTCATTACACTATTGTCAAGTGAAAGATTAAAGCTAACTTCAGATTTCAGTTGTGGAAAAGATCAAACATAACTTGATTAAAGCTGACTTCAGATTTCAGTTGTGGAAAAGAACAAACATATTCTCAAGAGGAAGAAGAAAATCACCTTGCAAACGGCGAGGGGCCGACGGTTAGGGCAGGGCTCTGGCTGGCGTGCGACTGCTGCTCGTCGAAGGCCGGACGGGACAGGGAGGGGGTTTTCCGCCTCCTGGACCTGCGAACGGAGAGAAACGAGAGGAAGACGACGTCCGTCTCGCTGGACAGGGAGAGCTTCTGTAGCCTGCGAATGGGAAGAGACCGAGAGGAGGAGAGAGGAGCTCGGCTTTTTGCTCTGGGGCGAGCTGAACGAGAACGCCGCGGCTTCCTGAGGCGTGCCAACAAGAGGACACCGGAGGCCTCGTTTGTTCTGCCCGGTGATATCACGTCGCCGTATCTTCTGGGCACACCAGATTGTGGATGCAATGTTTGGATTTAGAAATACATTCAGATTCATTTAGAAAGTTAATTGGACTGATCATTGAACCAATTGAATTGATTTGGTTTGGATTTGAGTTCTAATCAAGCTCAATTTGTCTCAGTTCAAATTTATTTGGGTTTAATTTAATTAGATAAAATTGAACATAAAATCAACACTAATTTGAGCCACATGAGATTCGACGTGACCAATATACGTTGATCGGCGTTGATCGAACACAGTCGAGTCAAATTAGACTTGATATGAGTCAATTTGAATATGGTATAATTTGATCAAGGCAATTTAATGAAATCAAGTTCAAATTCGACTTGATCGAAGGCTGATAAAAAGAAGTGAAATCAGAGATAAGGTCTAGAGAAACTCCCCTGAGGCAGAAGAGAGATTTTCTTGAGAGATCATACTCAATAACGTGCCAAAGAGAAGATCTAGGCAAGATATTTGAAAAGGGGACGCCTAGGGAGAAACATAGTAGAGCACGAGCGTGGGGCTAAAGAAAAAAAATGTATTTGATAAATCACATGCAAGAGATTCAAAAAGGGGGCGGCTAGGGAAAACTCTACCAGAGCACGAGCGTGGAGCTGATGAAAAAAATGTTTTTGATAAACTCATGCAGGAATCTGAATCATTCATGTGAATGTTGGAGGTGCATAAAATTCAACATAAAACTCACTAAGCTCTAGCATTGCAAAAGTATAATGGGTATACCAGTTGATATGAAAAGAGTCATAAACATCTTTGACGATTCAAGAGATATTGCTCAAAACCTACAATCAACAAAACAAAATAAAAACTTTCTAGATACATAAGTTTTTTGCTGAAACACCTAATTTGCAACTCTTGTCAAATTTAATTTTGCTTTGGATGAACTTTTGAACATAAAATTATCAACAAGCGGTATGTTCTTAATTTTAAGATTTGCATTTATGATATGTCTTTGGGAGGGAAGAGTTTGAACATCTTGAGATATGGAATATCATAAAGACGAGCAATAGGAAAATTTATGTTTCATTGAAATTTGTTTTGGCATAACTATGAATATTTTTAAATGGGTTGTAAAATCTTAAATAACATTTTATGTTGCAATCTTCTTTCACTTTTATTTAAAATGTTGTAAGGTGCTACGTAAAATTTATTGCATGCTTGTATTTTTTTTTTTTTTTTTCTATAATGGACGAGGAGGTTTCAATTTATCTTTGGGGCTATTTGGTTTGATATCTTAAGTGTTTCTGCTATATTCGATTGTTCTCTTCTTGAATTTTCAAATTTATTAGCATTTTAGACACAGGTTTTTATGACAATGGAATTCTCATCTTTTTTGCTTTATTTTGCGGGCTCTAAACACTGATGATCCACATTCAACCTGCAGGTCTTTGTCACACTGTTGTGTTGTGACATTTTGAGCATATACTGTCATTGTACAGATACTTGGATTAATTATTTTCTGTGGACACCGAACGTCGTTCGGATGGCAACAAGAATGTGTCACGTCACCCCTTCGCTGGGTATTGCTGACGTGGCACATTCTGATTGGTCTCTAGATGACGTTCTGCGTCCGGCCTTCGCACAGAATAATTTTTCCTCATACTTGACATACAAATTATGAAGGGAGCAAGAATGCACTCATCTTTTTCATAAAAATGAGATGCGCACAAGCTCCCATGCCTATGTTTTAATTGTTTATTTTCATTTATTTATGGTTGCATAAGTGGGGGAGATAGAAATTTTTCATAAAGGAGCTTTTTTTTTTAATTTCTCAAAATTTTTCATTCGGGCTTGAGACTATCATGGACAGCTTTAATTTTTTTAAAAAATAAACTATTAAATATAAGATAAAAAAAAATACTTACAATCTAGACCAATTTTTAAGATTAAATAAGCACTGTTTATTTCATGTCTCAGTGCTTAACATAAAATTGGTGCTCTTGATTTAAAGGTAATTGCAAGAGCATAAATTTGTAACTAGCACAGCTCATTACATGAAACAAACAAATATATATGGTACAATTAGCAAACTCATCAGCCTTGCCAACATTTTTATTTTATTTACTTCATGAATTCCTTTTCATTCATTCTTATCAAAAGTTGTCATTTGGGCTTTTATGTTCAATTCATTCAATTTCAACAATAATTAGACAAAAACAGAGTTTTTTTATTATTATTAATTTCACTATAATAATTCCTTCCATACAACACCAAGAGGTTTTTTTTTTTTAATTTCATTTCACTACATATGCAGCCAAACACAAAGAGAGAAATCATACGGTTGAGGCCTGTTACTGCCTGATCTGTCTTGAGGACTATGAGGAGGAGGAGGAGGAGGACATAAGTCACTGAGGCTTTTGCAAGAGTGCAAACACTTATTTCATGGTTGTACCAACTTGTCCTGTGTGCCAGTCCTTAGTGGTGAATGGGGCCATGTCGTTGCCCTGTCAGAAGGGGTTTCACTCGCAATTGAACATGCATAGATTTACATAAGTAGATTTATAATCATGTGGAGGAGATGATGAACTCCATTTGAAGTCACTTGTGGCATCATCTTGGCCTTGGTACTGTCTTTGTTAAGATAGACTTAGACTTCGTTTGGGACAATTTTCATACTGCTTTCTGAAAGAGGAGCGGCTGAGCTTCACGGAAGAAGAAGAACGAGAGAAAGAGAAGAGAGAAGAAAGGAAATGTAATAACTAGTATATCAAATGTAAACAATTACAGAGCCTATATATAGAGCTATACAAGGGTGAAAGCATAAATGCAGTATAACATATTCTGACAGGGCAACAACATGGCCCTGTCAGAATATAAATAATATTCTGACAAATATTAGTTAATTAAATAATTCATACAATTTGGATTACTAACATGTATGCAGTGGAGTAGTAAGCAAATAAATAGTCTTTTTTTTTAATGATAATTATTAATGATAATAAAATTATTAAAAATATATTTTAACTTATAAAAGAAAATTTTTAAATATAATATGGTAATCATATTTGAAAATTTCATTAGGATTAATTTATCTTAATTAACAGTTAATTTTTTTAAGTTAACTTAATTATTTTTTATCTTAATTAAAAATATATGTTAATTATTTTAGGTTAAACTCCAACAAGCTGCTGGTTCATCATCTCCTTCACATGGTTATAATTTACAAAATCTACGTATGCGAGCTTAGGCCAAGTCTTGAGCATGATGTTGTTGTGCCCAGTCTGGATCTTAAAAATTATAAATTAAACAAAAAAGAATTTAGATTTACGCAAAAAAAAAAAAACTATAGATACATAAAAAATCTATAGATCTATTAACAATTAAACAAAAAAAAAAATCATGAAAATAAAAAATACAATTGTTGAAGTTTAAAAATAAAGTTTGTAGGGGAAAGATAGTGCTGTACCTTTTGATCTATGAAGAAAACAAATCAAGTCGAAATAAAGGTTTGACCACAAAGGGGATGGAGCAGGCCGCGAAAGCGTCAAAAGCTTGATTAATTATTCTGTGCAGATGTTGAACGTCTTCCGAAGGACAACCAGTGCACCACGTCACTCTTTTGCTCGGTTCCTTACATGGTACCGCTCAGTACCAAGTGATGTGATGCATTTTGGTTGACCTCAGGACTGTTCATATTTGCACAAAATAATTTCTCAAAAAGCTAGGAAAGAATTTGTGGAAGAACGAAGAGCGAAATGACAAATATAGTTCTCCTCACGTTTATATATTTACATGTTTTTTTGACAGACCGGCTACCAAAATACACCCTAGCATGGAGCTAGTGAATCATGGTTTCAAATCAATAGCAAATCAAGTCGAAATAAAGGTTTGACGATGTAGGGGATGGAGCAGGCTGCGAAAGCGACAAAAGCTTGATTAATTATTCTGTGCAGATGTCAAACGCCATCCGGAGGACAACCAGAATGCACAACGTCACTCTTTTGCTCGGTTCCTTACACGGTACCGCTCAGTACCAGGTGATGTGTGCATTCTGGTTGACCTCTGAACCGTTCGTATCTGCACAGAATAATTTCTCCAAAAGCTAGGAAAGAATTTTGTGGAAGAACGAATAGCGAAATGACACATATAGTTCTCCTTACGTTTATATATTTACATGTTTTTTGACGGACCGGCTACCAAAATATACCATAGCATGGAGCTAGTGAATCATGGTTTAAAATCAATAGCAAATCAAGTCGAAATAAAGGTTTGACGATGTAGGGGATGGAACAGGCGTGAAGCGACAAAAGTTGGATTAATTATTCTGTGCAGATGCCGAACGCCATCCGGAGGACAACCAGAATGCACAACGTCACTCTTTTGCTCGGTTCCTTACACGGTACCGCTCAGTACCAGGTGATGTGTGCATTCTGGTTGACCTCTGAACCGTTCGTATCTGCACAAAATAATTTCTCCAAAAGCTAGGAAAGAATTTTGTGGAAGAACGAATAGCGACATGACAAATATAGTTCTCCTTACGTTTATATATTTACATGTTTTTTGACGGATCGGCTACCAAAATATACCATAGCATGGAGCTAGTGAATCATGGTTTAAAATCAATAGCAAATCAAGTCGAAATAAAGGTTTGACGACGTAGGGGATGGAGCAGGCCGTGAAGCGGCAAAAGTTGGATTAATTATTCTGTGCAGATGCCGAACGCCATCCGAAGGACAACCAGAATGCACCACGTCACTCTTTTGCTCGATTCCTTACACGGAACGGCTCAATACCAAGTGATGTGACGCATTCTGGTTGACCTCCGGACCGTTCGTATCTGCACAAAATAATTTCTCCAAAAGCTAGGAAAGAATTTTGTGGAAGAACGAAGAGCGAAATGACAAATATAGTTCTCCTTCCGTTTATATATTTACATGTTTTTTGATGAATTGGCTACCAAAATATACCATAGCATGGAGCTAGTGAATCATGGTTTAAAATCAAAAGCAAATTCCCGCCAATTTCTACTATCAGAATTGTCCTTATTTCTTGTAGTAATAATAGAAATAGTAGAAGGCTGAAGGCTAAATGTTTGTTTGATTGCTTTCATACTAATATTAATACACCTATATAAAGGCCTCAGGACAAAGTAATAATGGAAATATAATAAAACAGAATATCAGCAATAATGAAAGTACGAAAGTATAATAAAACAGAATATTCTCAATAATGATGATATATTGCATGAATAAATACTATATATTTTTACTATAAATTATATGAGTATATGACAATGATTAATTTCAATAACTCTATTTGGTTAGAGGAATTTGAAATTTATGAGTGTTTTAAATTAAATGTAAACTAAAATTATGTATTTGAATAACTTTGCACATGTTTAGTTACTTATAATAGAACTTTATGAGTTTTTTTTTTTTTTTGGTTTGGGTTACTCTCAAAGTAAAACTAATATTTGAAATACACTGACAGTTAACAAAAATACATTCTGGTCCTAGTTTAGTGAGGCGCCATGGAATTAAAATTGATCTGCCAAAATCGAAGCCATATTAAATATTTCACATCCTAAGAGCCTTACTCAGCTAAGGTCTCTCCAAGGCAGACTGACGTATATAAAGAGGTTCGTATCCAATCTCTATGGAAGATGTCAAGCCTTTTCTGTCCTCGCCAAAAGGACACTAAATTCATATGGGATGAGAAATGTCAGAACACTTTTGATAACTCAAAAAATATCTTACCAATTCGCTAGTTTTGGCATCCCATGTTTCGGGGAAACATTTGATCATCTACACTGTAACCCTGGATGAGTCCTTAGGTGCCCTATTAGCTCAAGTCAATGACGAAGGGAAAGAGAATGCTCTCTATTACCTTAGCCGGAGACTTATTCCTACTGAAATTCGATATCCTTCAATTGAGAAACACTGTCTTTTTTTAATTTTTGCATCAAAAAAATTAAGACACTACTTGCTTTCTCATTTAAATTAATTTGATATCTAGAGTCAATCCCTTGCCATATCTTATGACCAATCCTACGTTGTCAATATATCTGGCATGGTGGTCTATGATATTACTCCAATTTGAGATCACTTTCATTCCCCTGCATGCTGTAAAGGGATAGGCCGTTATTGACTTCCTTGCAGCACACCCGCAACAAGTGAATTCTACTTTAAATGATGGCATGCCTAACGAACAAGTCATGAGTTTAAAGGAATCCAACGACTGTGTCTGGAATTGTACTTTGACGATGCGACATCCTCTCAAAGGGGCAAAGCACATAGACCTATAATCCCTTGAAAGGCCAGAATTGGCATGATTTTCATAATGTCGAAGAAGGGAATGATGCACTTCTCCTAGCATTTATGAGAGCCTTGTATGAATAACAAGGCTAAGTATGAATCTCTGATAATTGGCCTAGAACTTACAATTCTGATGGATATTAAAGAGATTAAAATATTTGGTGACTCTCAATTGGTGATCAACCAGATTGCAGGGACCTATAAGATTTTGAATCCTAAACTCTTCAAGTACCACCAGTACACCAGTCACCTCCTAAAGCAAATTCCAATCGTAACTTAATATAGATTTTTCCATGGAAGCAATTATGTGGTAGATTTCTTAGCAAAGCTTGCAAAAGAGTTCGCATGTCCAGAAGAAGATTCCATTCTAATTGAGATTCAAGGTTGTCGGGTCCTCTCCCTGATAGATATGGAGCACATTAATAAATAGCTTGCCTAAATCCTTTCTGTCTTTTTGACAAGCGACGAAGAAGGCAATTTGAGACAACCATTAATCGAATACTTCAAGAGGAAAAAAATCCGCGAGGTAATTCCCTCGCTAGTTAAATCAAGAAACGTGCCCTCTTGTACGCACTTGTGAACAACACTCTCTGCCGCCGATCGTTCGATCAAATGTGGCTATGTTATTTAAGCAAACAAGAGGCCCTGAATATCATTAATGAAATCCACGCTGGACTGTGCGGTGCTCATCAATCAGGTCCTAAAATAAAGTTGAAAATTAAAAGACTTTGATACTATTGGTCGATGATGATTGATGACTACATGAATGTTACAAAATGTTATCATAAATGTCAAGTATATGGTGTGATCTTAGATCAACGGTCTAACGTGCTGCATCCTACAATAGCTTCATGTCCCTTCGAAAGTTGGGGCACGGACATTATCGGGCTGATGGACCCCACATGATCATCCCAGTTAATCTGTCTATTAGGTGTAATTCTTATATCAACATCCTATAGACTTAGGGATGGGTGATGTCCTTCCTTATACCTCCTCGTTTTCTTTTCCTTTAGGATATGATTCTTCATTTCCTTAAGATTAGATGTGCTAATGGTGGAGAACGCTCTTCGTGGCACCATCTTAATTTTGACCTCCAGTTTTGAACTTTCCAAATGCTCTTCGGGTCTTCGATTTGGACTCATTTAGACTTGGATAGAGTCAAATTTGATGTCATTAGGTTCACTACAGGAAAACAGCTCATTTCCGGCAAAATTAAATCCATGGCAAATTCCGGTGGATTTCCGACGAAAATTTTTCAAAGAATTTCTGACATATTTTATGATTATTTTTACGACCGCTTTTTTTCGAAGAAATTTCCGACGGGTTTCCGACAGAAATTAAAAAATTAAGTTATATTTTAATAACTTATTGTCAAATTAAATTATTTAAATTAAATATTTTATATTTTAAAAAATAACTTAAATTTTTGAATTTAATAACTTAAATTATAATAAAATAAAATAAATTATAATTAAATTATTTAACAAAAAAATTAAATGATTTAAATTAAAACTTAAATTATAATACAATTTTATAATTATTTATTTTATTAAATTAAGTTAAATAATTTAATAATTTATTGTTAAATTAAATTAAGTAATTTAATATTTTAATGTTAAATAAAATTTTATTTCTTTTATCTTTAAAAAAACTTTTAAAATAATTATTACTTTTAATATGTAGCTGTTATTAGTTAAATAAAATAAAGTATAAACCTTATGAATTTTTTTCTAAGGACAACATGGTATACGGAGCACGCGGGAAGGCTCTGTGCGCAGAGGAAAGTGGGCGGGGTTCGAACCACGTCGAAGGCAGATCGAAGGCCTCTGCTGGGCTTCCCACGCGGCTTTGCAGGCACGTGACTGGGCTGGCTTGGCCCTGTTCGGGTAAGGCTGGGGCAGGCTGGTGCTGAGCGGTAAATTGAGGCAGCGGGCTGGATTGGCGGGCCGGTCAGGTTCTTATAATTTTTTTTTCTTGATCTTCCGGCGCAGAAATAATCCGGTAATATTTCCTGCGGAAAATCCGCCGGAAATTTGCCGGAAATATTTCCGTCGAATTATTTTACGCCAGAAGTCCTTTATCGACGCGCGTCAAACCGGCGCAAATATTTCCGCCGGAAATCCGTCGGAAATCTTAATTTCCGACGGATTTTGGCCAATTTTCCGGCGAAAATGGCTGTCGGAAAATCACGTTTTTCCTATAGTGGTTCATCTTTTCGAGACGTTAAATTGGACTATAAGTTTACTAAAATTAGATTTCATATTGTTCCAAATTTAATTTCAAAAATTTCAAACTTGATTTTTCTTTGAGATTCGTGCCCAATCAAGATAATTTTTTGCTAATATATCAAAAACTATTAAAATTATTTATAGGGTTGTCATTTGGTTACAAGTACTGGTAGTAAAAAATAAACTAATGAAAGTGAATTTTAATTCCTAGATATTTGATTGAAAGAAAAGTAAATGCATAATAATCTTTACGGATATTTGAAATTTCTTATTTAGTTCATTTCAATATATTTTGAATTTGCATGATTTGATTAATTCTAAATACATTACAATGTGAAGCTTCACTGGCAATCATGGACAAACATCACCATTAATGTCATTACTAGTCACTGTCGTCATTGCTATCATCACAATTGACCATTGATGTCGTTGTCATCACCATCATCAGCCCACCACTGTACCCATTATCATCGTCATCATCATATTTCAAATATTAGTTTTACTTTGCAAATAACAAAGCAGAAAAAATATGCTCATAAACTTCTTTATAGGGTGAACCCATTTGTTAAATGAGTCGGGTTCGGGTTCAACAAACCGACTCATTTTAAAAATCGGATCTAGTTCAGGTTGACCCGGAAACCCGGGAATGACCCGAAACCAACCCGACCCTAACTCCCGTTGTAAACAAAATTGGAAATCTCGCTTCCCGCATTCCATAATCATGAGTCAACCTAACCTCATTGTCCGTTTCTCTCTCGGCCCCGCCATCCATCGTCGGCGCTCAGTCTGAAGACTAAAATCCGAACCCTATGCTAGCTCCGCATTGTGCCACCGGAAACATGGGCTAGGCTAGCTAGCTCTGCATCTCTGGCGCTTGGTCTGTTCGTCAACCCGGGCTCGTCATCCGCCTCTTTGCGTGTAACGCGAAGTTTGACGTGAACCCCGCCCGTCCTGCCAATCTGCCAGTCCGCCCAAGCGTGACCACCTACTACCAACGCATAAGGTGCGAGGACTCCACCCGATAAAATTTAGGTTACCGTTTTGGGTCGGGTCAAGTCGATAACCTGACGGTTTGGGTCCGTGTTTGAACTTTCGACACATTTACAAAACCGGGTTGGGATAGGGTCAACCCATTTGAACCCGGGTCAGTTCAGGGTTCGACCCGAATCCAACTCTAAATCTGATTTTGACACCCCTACTTCTTTATAAGAAACTAAGCCATTTCAAAAAATTTCAAATATGTAAAATATATTTAAAATACTCATAAAATCCAAATTCCTCCAACCAAATAGAGTTATTGGAATTAGTTGTTGCCATACAACATTTATAAATAGAAAATATAGTATTTATTCATACAATAAATTTTCATTATTGAGAATATTTTATTATATTATATTTCCTCTATTGTTTTTTTCTTTCCTTTATATAAGATACATTTGTATTAGTATGAAATCAATGAAGCAAATATTTAGCCTTTTATGATTTTTATTATTGCAAGAAACAAGGGTCATTCCAATGACAAAAATTAGCAGAATAAAGCCATGAAATTTCTTGTATCCTATATTTGCAAACTCGAAGCATAAATATTTTTTTTTGTTGTTTTTGCTACCAATTTTAAATCCTAGTCTGTGGGCTCTAAATGATGAAGTTTTTTGCTTTATTTTTTCTCTAATTTTATTTATGAATAATCAACCATAACTAAGAAGATCAAAATCTATTCATACCAACACAATTTTTCATTTGCAACAAAAGGGAGCATGAAATCATATATACACATTAGATGAATTTTATATTAATTATCCATCCAGTATTTATGGAGAAAATTAATGCTGGAATATTCTAAGTAAAATTTAATCAAAATAAATCTTCAAACTTTTAAATTTATTTTAAGATAAATGTGATTTAATTCATGAATAATTGCCGAATCTTTTTATCACTTTCATTATAAAATAGATTAAGGATATTTAAAATTTCTTTGACCATATGTTCATCAATATCTCATCACCAAATTTGTTTCATTAAATTCTTTTTGACCATATTATTTAAATAATTATTTTTATATTTTGATTCAGATTTGAGATTTTATCATTTTTGAAAGCAAAATCAGAAATGCACTGTCTGATACGGTGCATAGATAAATTATAACTGAGCAAAAACCATGCCAGCAAAAATCACATAATATTTCAAGCTTCTCTAATTTATTGATCCATGCATTCTTTTAAAAGCATGCAATTCTAATTTAAAGTAAAATGGTTGTAAAGTATTTTAAATATAAAGGTTTTGAGAATATTGATGTTTGATTTGAAGTAAAACAAATGATATGTAAAACTTTAGTGCTTTGGAAATTCACTATCTAGTTCAATTTTATATACATTTGGAATCCCTCTAATTTGGACAAGCTACAAATACATCATAAATTCATAGCCAATACCATCACTCATCCCTAGTTGCCACCAGGACCACCAGGCACTGCCACCGCCACTGCACACCTCGAGCCACCACCGTGGCAACCCACCACGTGTCTTTACCAATGCCCACCTCTAGCCTTCGCCGCCCGCCACTATTGGCCACCATCATCGCTACTGGTTATCATAATCAACCATCACCACCGATCGCATGACATCGCCAGTGATCCACTACCTCCAACCACCATCCACCATCTTTTTTGACTTTATATTGCATTCATTTTATTTCAAGATTACTTAGTGTGATATCGTTTGTGATCCACATACTAACACACATGATTTGCAATTTTTTTTCTTATTGGATTAAAGAATTAAGTTTGATTCAGTTAAAGAATCCTATATCATCTCTCTCTCTCTCTCTCTCTCTCTCTCTCACTATTCATTTAGGGAGTAGTTTTTATGTTTATTCTCTTGAATTTGCACGGCCAATAGTATCTTTAAACATCATGTGTTTGGGAAATTTCTAATTATGGTATTTCTATGATAATCTCGTGATATTTCAAACAAACATAATAGGATCAATCACTAATATTTTATATTAATAGATCTTTAAATTATTTGACTAAAATCTTAAGAGAGAGTTTTTGAGAGAAAAGGATATCGATAACTTGACTCATAGAAATGTGACTTCTAAAAGCTTGGTAATGCAACAAAATTTATATATTGGAGACAATATTATAAGAGTTTTATTAAGAACCAACCAACTTCCAGGCCTTATCCTAACCCACCAGCTTAATTACTGTTTTGAGATCGAGATTGATGAGCTTATGTAACAATTACTTTTACAATTTATCTCACACGCATGCATATATAGAAAGAGTTTTGGCTGCTGTGTTTTCTGAAACTTAAAAAAAAAAAAAGGTTAATAAAAAGAGCTTTTCTAGCGTTCAACAAATAGATTTACAACCCACCCAAGAAAGCCGCTTCATGTGCATGTTAAACAAAATTTACCCATTTCAATTCCACATTCTTATCAAGCTCATAGACCTCAAATCCAAAAGTAAAATGATCAATTAAGTACAAAGAACAACTTTAAAAGATTGTTCCACACAACGTCTTTAAATTGTCATTAATGTTCTACATGAAAACCTCATATACTCGTTTGTAACCGGCTAAATTTCAGTATTGGAGTTCAGTATAGGCAATAAAAGATAGAACCAAACAAAAGTTATTAAGATAATCCTTTGAATTCTTTTGATATAGAGGTCTAACTATACACGCTCATGGGTTTGGTTTCCTGAAATTTTTGGCCTATTAGATTTCAACAATCAATTGATAGGAACAAGGAATGCAAATATAATTAATTTAATAACTAAAATAACCAAAAAAAGTAAAATGAAAAGTGCGACTTACATTGGACTCTGCTGCAGGCTTGAACCTCTTCACTTAGCGAACATATTACCATAAAATTTGGCAACCTTCTTGTTATAATCTTTCATTTTCTCCTTCAAGCTCATGTATTCTAGCTTTACATCCCTACAGCGAAGTAACACCACACCATTACGAGAATTGTTCATAACAAAAGAATCTGCTCCATTAATGCCACAACAACTAATCCTCGATAGATACAAAACTCGGCTCCAAAACTAAGCTCAATAAATCAATCATTCCCTTTTATCAACATTGCTAATATTAATGTTCCTCATGCCTTCAACATTAATTGGCGTAGCCATCTTGTTGGCATATCATCTACCTTCTTTGTCTAAAGTTTTGCACATACAGAGAGAAAATAACCATTCAGTCAATTAATTTAATGTGATTCTTATCCTTCTTGCTTCTTGAAATTAATGATCATTAATTTATAATATATTATATTTATTGAAAAAAAAAAACAAATCATAAGATAAAATTATTATCAAATCTCAAGTCATACACAATAGTCAAACATTATTCTTAGTCACATATAAGAAGAACTGAAAAGAAAAATCACAACATTTTTACATGGAACTGGCAAACCCAAAAAGCATAAGTAATATACTGTCATAAATCAACAATAATGTCAACTTAATTTATTTATTTCACAATCATCACTAACATATATATGATTTTTAACATTCTTCAAGCACACAAGCAAATAGACTAATAACCAACTTGTATATTTATATTTTATGTAAAATCGTGCAGGCATTACTCTACTATCATAAATTATAAATGTGTATCATATTTGATTACCATATTTGTATATATCTAAACCTGCTCAATCTCAATTGGAATTACCTCGGCTAAAGACGTCTGCATGTCCTGATTCACCACCAACGACTGGCACATCGGACAAGTCTATCGCTGCCATAGCCACGGATCCACACATGTTGCCTGAAATAAATGTCCACACTCCTGCAGAAACCTCAATGCCTTATCCTCCCCCTCCTCCTCCTCATAGTTGACAAGACAAATAGAGCAGCAAATGGCATTAACCGCTCGCGGATCCCGACTCTTAGCTTCACCGTAGGTGAGCGTAGGCCAGGTACTAAGCGTAGCGTTGTCGATCACAGTCTCGGCATTGTGTTTGGGCTGAAGGGGAGGGGCAACAACAGAGTAATTCCACGCTAAGCATGTAATGTAGGTGATGGTAGCGATAAGGAAAATGATGAAGATGACGATGGCGTAGATCATTGTGGGCAGGAATACAAGAACGTAACACTGTAAAAACAACAACATATTCACTTATTATATATAGCAAAAGGAAATATGCTAGTTAACTTTGCAATTTTATGTAAAACAATTTCAAATCGTTGAAATGAGAGCATGAAAAAAATAAAAAGAACAAAAAATACAGGGAATGTTTGATACATTTAAGCTAAATTCACCTTAAATATTGTCAAACACAATTCCCTGGACTTCAAATCCCACTATTTTGATTAATCTGATTTCAGACCAGTTATTGATTAATTTAGTATTTATTGAATCCCATCATTCAAACGATTTAACAACTTAAAACAAATAGCCAAATAGTTTTCATGTTTTAAGCCTCTCAAGATTTACTGAATCTGGATTTACAAGATTGGTCAAATCCTACTAGTATCAAAATATTTCAGCCATAAGAAAAAAAAAATCCAAATGATACATCTAACCAAGTTTGACAATGAAGGGCACATATTTGTCAAAATTTTCACTAATTTTACAGCTCTAGATAAAACTGTTTGTTTGTGTGGAAATTTGGTGTAAAGCTACCATTAACTTGAAATAAAAAAACTATAACATTCCGGTGCTTAGAAGATAATATAACTATCATATTTCTCAATCTTCAAAGTAAAAGTCAATGTACTAACTTTAACAAAAGTTTCAAAGTAAAGCCACAACAAAAGAAAATATGTTATATTGAAATATTTTACGTTGAGTTATATTTCTTACTTCTTAACTTCTCATATAATTGGTAAGGGAATCTCTACCGCTTCGTCATCTACACATGTTCATATGTTAGAGTTTGGTGTTAAAGCATAACCATCCAGCTAGTAATTGATTATCTCTTTGTTTATAGAAGATTTCTGTGTGTTGTTTAGTTTAGACTCCTATCACTTATGAATAGGCATAATCACAAACACTTTTCATACGCTTGCTAATGAGTGCAAGTTTTACACACATAAAGGTGATTTCAAATAACATAAATTACTTATTTGTTCTCTAAGCTCCGCGCCAAAGAATGAAACTTCAGCAAAGTGATTTTGATACAAAGCATATACATAACCCCGTCCCATTGAAGACCCTGGAAATGGCGAGCAACAAATTTTCATGGAATAATTCATAACTTCAACATCTTAGCACAAAAAACCAGAAAATCATGACTTTAATCCTTTTAGCAAGGATACTTAGAAGAACTCAATCTCCCCCAAATAATGCAAGCAAGTTTTCCTATTAATTTTTGCCATCAAAACTTTCAGGAAAGGGAAAGGAAGAAGAAGAAATAGTAGAAGAAGTAGTAGCAAAAGAGGGAGGAATAGTAGAAGAAAAAGAAGAGGTTGAAGAAGAGGAAGAAGAAGAAGAGGAAGATTACCTGTACGGGAGAGAAGATCGGCTCGACGTCGGAGGTCACGGCTACAAGGTTCGTCGGCTGTAGACCTGTCAATTTTGGACCCGACCCGAAAACCCGACTCGAACCCGACCCGGAATTTTCGGGTTTGGGTTGACCCGAACCCGAAGCGGGTCGGGTTCGGGTCCGGAAAACCGACCCGTTTGCAAAAACGGGTCGGGTTCGGGTTGACCCGACGGGTTGCCGGGTCAACCCGAAAACCCGTTTATTTAAAAAAAAAAAAACAAATTTCTCTGCCCGCCAGCTAGCTGCCCCCGCACTGCCCGATTCCCGCTGCCCGCCAGCTCCGCTGCCCGCCAGACTACGCGCGTTCCGTCCGCCCAGGCGGCGACGCCGGCGAGGCCAGTTCCTCCGCTGCGGCGCTGCCCGCAAGCTCCTCTGTCCAGTGTCCGCGCAGGCGCGCCGCGTGCAATGTCCCGAGACGGCGAAACTCCCGAAGCGGCGAGGCCAGGCCAGCTGTTGCGCGTTCCGTCCCGAGGCGGCGAGGCCAGTTCGGCGTTCCGTCCCGCGGCTACGCGGGTCGGGTCGGGTTGACCCGAACCTGAAGCGGGTCGGGTTCGGGTCCAGAAAATTGACCCGTTTGCAAAACCGGGTCGGGTCAACCCGAACCCGAATAATACCGGGTCAATTTCGAGTTTGGGTCAACCCGACCCGTAACCCGAAATTGACATGTCTAAACAGTACAAGGGAACCTGGGAGGAAACTCCGTGAGGAGCTCTTTTTGTTTGCGTAGAGAGCGGTGGGGAAATGCGAATGTGAGAGCTCAAGGGGAGAGAGACAGAGAGAGAGAGAGAGACTTTACGGGCTGGGCTGCAAGAATTTTGTCGGATTTTGTCATTTCGGAACCGCGGAACAAAGCTAAACGGAGATATAGGCCAACTTTGGAGAAATTCCAAAAGCAGGCTGCAGACGGAGAAATTTTAACACCTCCGTTAAAACGCATTGGTGACCAGCCGCCATCATTCCTGTTTTCGTAAGTGTTTTTATCTTTGAAGTATAAAGCATTCATATATTTTTTTAGGATAGTTTTTTTTAAGGATATTATTTGATGAATTAAGCAAAAACAAAATCAAATTAGAGGTGTCAATTTGACACTAACTGAAAATTTGACTCAAGCCCGACCCAAAAATTTCGGGTTAGGGTCAACATGGCCCCGAAACGGGTCAGATTTGGGTTCAACAATTCGACCCATTTCAAAAATCGGATTGGATTTGGGTTCACCCTTTTGACCCAAGATTGACCCGTTTTGACCTGAAAAGCGGAATTTTACCCATTTTTCTACCCAAAAACTAGCAGTTTTTCCACCTCCCTGAGTCATTCGGGTCGTGTCGAGTTGACCCCGACCCGGAGTGGGTTGGGTTCGGGTCCGGAAAACTGACACATTTGCAAAAACGGGTCGGGTTCAGATTGACCCGAATAGTTCAAGTTCAATTTCAGGTTTCACTCGAACCAAACCCGTGACCTGAAATTGACACCCCTAATCAAAATGATGCCGACAGCTGACCTAGTTGGTGCGCTCAAGCGTCTGCAGGTTGGGTCAGCGCCCATTAGAGTAAGCCATAAAACAAAAATATATATATCATTTCACTATTTATTTTTCTTAATTCATCAAATAATTTCCTTTTAAAAAAATATCCTAAAAAAATATATTGATAACAATGTTTTATACTTCAAAGATAAAAAAAACTTGTGAAAACAGGTATGATGGTGGCTGGTCACCAATAATCAAACTCAATGAACTACTTTTGAGGTTTCACATCAATGAAAAGTAGGTTTGGAGTAATATGTTGCACATTTCTAGGGGTGTCAATTTCGGATCACGGGTCGTGTTCCGGTCGAACCTGAAACTGACCCGGTACTATTCGGGTCAACACGAACCCGACCCGCTTCGGGTCTGGGTCAAACCGACCCGGGTCCGGGTCAAACTGACCGGACCCAAATGACCCGATTCAGACAAAAAATTGCTAATTTTTTTGTCAAAAAAAGGGTCAAACTCTGCTTTTCGGGTCAAGAACGGGTCAATCTCGGGTTCCCTTGTCAAAAACGGGTTTTTGGGTCAAAAACGGGTCATTTTCAGGTTGATGGGTCAACCAGAACCCGATCCGATTTTTGAAACGGGTCGAATTATTGAACCCGAACCCGAACCGTTTCGAGTTCGAGTCAACCCAAACTTAAAATTTTCGAATCAAGTTTGGGTCGAATTTTCGGGTCGTGTCTCCGTGATATAAGATTCCAACACTCAAACTCAAGGAACCACTTTTTCAGTCTATATTTTTTTATTATATAAAAAATATATAATTAAACGAACATGTATATCAAATGAGATAATCAATATATATGTTACTCATGATGTTGAAATGAATAATTAAAACACATTACTATTGCTATGTAATAATTAATACTTTGTTTGTGCTTCCTGTGGAGGTTTGTTACACTTAAAATTCTACTTAATAGAGATTGTTTGCAAGTAAAGTCAAACATCTGATGAGAACACATTTGAATCCAATATTATTTATTTATGATTTTTATTTTAATGTTTCAGTGCACTATAGTTTTAAAAATCTTGACTAATGTGTCTTTATCCCACTATGTGGGATCGGCTCTACATGAATATTTTTTCTCCATTGTTCCCATGAATAGTCAACTTCTCATTTAGATCTAATAAAGAAATGTCATTTCTAATATTTTATAATCAAGACTTTTAAGGTCTACATCTATCTTTTTTAACATATGTTAAATCTAATACATCTACTCTTCTAACTAAGTCATCAAAAGGCCGTTATTTTATGTGACGGACAATTTTTTATATTAAATCTTGTTTAACATTTAATTAACTTAATAACGATTGTTTAAAAAAAAATTAAACTCGTCAAAGTCACCCGTTAAATGGACGACTTACCCTACTAGCTTTATCGCCAGCAGTCAAGTTGCCCATTTCGTCTACCCTGATCAAAAATTCACCGGCTCCGCCAATCCGCACACGAAATTCGGCGATCTTCTCATTATGGGTAAGTTTTTTGAATATTTTTTATTTTTATTTTAGGTGTTGGAACTCTTTCCTTTAGTGTTGTTGCATCATGGAATACTCGTGTCAGTAGAGAATGATATAGTTTAGCGTCCTAGATTTATACGAAAATCCAGCACAAAAACATATAAGAGAGTATGATGATAGAGTTTATAAGATATACCATAATTTTTACATGGAAACCTCTAAAAAAGAGAAAACCCATGGGGCCTAGCCCAATTTGAATGAATCTACTAATGTTTGCAATTGATTACAAATGAGGCTCTTCCTTAGAAGAAAGGTCTTGGCTCAATGTAGAACTTCCGTGAGACCGTCGGACACTATCAATGATGATTACGAAACCATGAGCAATGGATGAAGGGAATGTTTTTTTATGAATGACAATATAATATGATGATGGTAATGATGACATGAAATGTCATCCAAATAAAGAGAACGTTGATATGAACACCGAGATACATATCATCATCCAACATTTTTATTACACGAATGTCGGCAATCTAGAAGAGGTGGATTGTTTGTATAAGTTCAGCGTTGTTGCTAATTTTGAGAGTTTAATTTGTTAATGTGGCTCCTAAGTGCCATAGTTATTCTAAACGATATTTTGGTCAGTGTTACATGATGTCAGGATGATGTCTTTGATGCAGGCGTGTTTGATATAGGCCATTAATGAAATAATTAGTTAAATTAGATAATTGATTGTTTATTTTTTTGGGGCCAGATAGATTTTTTTCTTTTTTTATCTAGCTAGCTAATATATATTGGACTAGGACATGTTACTAACTCTTGGAATAAAGAGTTTGATTAGTCAAATGAGAATTTTAAATATTTAATCATAATATATATATATATATATATATATATACACACACACACAATAAGACACCACCTAACCATGTATTATTTTATTTTAATTAAAAAAATATAAAATCAAAATTAAAGACAGACCTTGCATATAACAATTGAAAGTCAAAACACTTGCAAAAAAAAAAAAAGTTGTAACATTCATGACATGAACACTTATGTTCATAGCATGTGGTTGTGCTAATCAGAAAGCAACTGACATTGTTAGAATGTGAATTGTTATTGATTTAAAGTTTATAATAGTTTAATTACAGCCTCTATAATTTAGCTATAATGAAATTTATGATTTGATAGCATTAAATATTTTATTTATAAATATCATATTGGATCAATATGCCCTTTTTCTTTAATACTATTAATTTGAATGACATATTAGAGAAAGAAATGTTAGAAGAAATCAACAATAAAAGTTATATAATGAATGGGATTGACAATTAGACTAGGGGTGTCAATATTTGACATGACACGAAAACCCGACTCGAACATGATCTGAAAATTTTGTGCCAGACCCGACCTGATTTCAAAATGGGCCAGGTTCGGGTTCCCGGATTCAACCCATTTGAAAAAACGGGTCGGGTTCGGGTTGTCCCGGAAACCCATTTAAAATGAGTTTGTCGCACTGCCCGAGCCCGCATGAGTTGTGCCCAAGGCTGCCTGCGCCTGCCCGCTCGTGACCACGTCCGCGGCTGCCCGTGTCACGTCACGAGCCCCATCATCTGTAATCCCTCCGTCCTCATCTAGCCGCGCGTCAACCATGCCGGGTCGGGTCAACCCGGTAACACGACGGGTTGGGTCCGGGTCCAAATTTCTGATCCGTTTACATAAACGGGTCTTGTTACGTTCGACCCATATGAAGCTAAGTCTGTTCCGGGTTTGACCCGAACTCGACCCGAAACCCGATTTTGACACCCCTAAATTAGACTTTCGTTGAACCATTCTTTTTATTTATTTATTTCATGTTAGTTTATTTAGTAATGGGATGATTGACATTGATCATCCAGATAATTTCTTAAGGTTGCTTCAGCTTTAATCAGAAATGCCCGTGAGTTTAGGCAAGCAAATCAGGTTAATATTGTTTAGCTTAATATATTATTACGCTAATCACTATGAACCTACGCGAACTTTGTCGCTCACTAACGTTTGGTTTTACTTTTTCTTTTGTTGAAGAATTTGTGCCAACAAAAAATATTTCTTATTAATTTTAATTACTTAAATAATTAAAATAATTTATGCTCACTGTATTCTTTATGGCTAAACATTTTAAGCATCTAAATATAAATGGTTTTTTTTCAATTTTCACGAATAAGAAAAAAATCATTTTAAAAGTAAAAATTTAAAGCTTTTTTTTCTTTGCCATGCATGCATGTATGTTGCATTACCATTAAAAGAAACTCCCTTTTTTTATGACGAGTAACCGTCCGCTGCCATATCCGGCTTCGCCGAGTGGGCTTGGCGGTCCGTAAACCCCGACCGACCTACTGGGCCACCAACGCCACTATACCCGCAGCCGGTGCTTTGGGGCCCATATAAGAGGCGACTGCCGCTTGAGGGAATCGAACTCAGGATAGAGGATTTCCAACTGAGCATGTCCACTAACCGAGCTAAGCATCAGTGGGTAAAGAAACCCTCTTAACATACTGAAACCTCCCCTGCCCCCTCTACCACCTCCATTACCACTACCCCACCTCTAAAAACCCACCAACTATCAAAGACGAAATTCAAATGTTGACTATATATAGGCTATTAAAGTGTTGAATAATTGAAAATTTGTCCCACAACATCTCTTTCTCTTTTGTTGCTCATCGCGAAATAAAGGCTTTTTGGTTTATGTGAAAATTGGATGACTAAATTGATCATCTCGAAAAGCTGCAAACTATCGTTTCACGAAAAATGCCAAAATAGAAGGATGAAAATTGGATGACTTTCGGTGGCTAGCTTTTTGGCTTATTTGCCACCAAAAAATCTGAGGTGTTCTATCCATTCGGTGGGTAGCTTTTTCTTCCTTCTATTTTGAGATTTTTCGTGAAATGATAGTTTGCAGCTTTTCGAGATGATCAATTTAGTCATCAAATTTTCATATAAACCAAAAAGCCTCTATTTGGTTTAAACCTGGGTCAGTTCTGGATTCGACTCGATTCCGACCCTTGACCCTAAATTGACACCCCTATTTACCGCCCTAGCTAGCCTCCAAAGGGTTCCACCCCTACTTACAGAGTTGTTGGAGGAGGCATACAAATAGGTAAGAAGGAATGATGACGGTCCACTGCTGGTTGGTGGCTTGATAGGAAGGTAGTTGTTGTAGACATGTAGGCATGCGATGGTTAAGCTGATGACCTCTCCCTCTCTTCTAATCTGATGTAGTGGATCGTCAAAAGAATCGAACTTCAAGAAGGAAAATCTTAATCCAGAGAAACAAACGCAAACACAAGCTTCGAAGAGGATAATATTTCATCAATGAATCATTTCCTGCTACAATACTTGCATACTTAATGGCTTAGTAAGAACATTCTAGAAACTTAGTAACTAACTATGATAAGCTATTCCTAAAGAAAACTATTAGCTAGAATGTTTCACATCATAATCTCTCTCTCTCTCTCTCTCTTAAATGTTCATAGAATCTATAGGTAGGTAATAAATAGCTAAATAGATAACATGTAACTTGAAGAAGTAAGCTTGCCTTAACAATACTAATAAACTAAAAATTGCCTTTTCAGGATATACTTATTTATAAATGTAAGTTGAGTGGCTCATCTTGACTCATGACTTCACTAAAATTTGTAGGAACATGGTAGCACTAACAACATAGTTGAAAGAGACTCGTAGATTTGACGTACAAAATAGCTCTTTTCATCCGTTTGAGAAGTTGTTGATTTTTTTTTTTAAAGAAAATATAATTATAACATGCATAAAAGTTTTTAAAAAAATTATTTTTCTCATAATAAATTTATAATCATTTTATAGAGGCAACAAACTTGTTGTCCTGTGTGTTTACGTATGGGAGAGTGAAATTTTCAATGTGCTATAAAATATCAGGAATTTATTTCAAATATAAAGGACTAATAAAGAACTTACCGAGCCTATAACAAGATATTATATAGTCTGTTAGTTAACTAGATAATATTTTTGATCTTTTAACTATATTAATAGTTTTTTTAATAAATTATTAAATTATATATTCGATTAATTATATTACATGCAAAACTGCTACCTTATTATTTTACTCTAAATGTTTATATAAAAATAGTTCATAATAATTAGTTTCTATCAAAAAAAGTTTTTAAAATTAGTTTAAATCTTAAAGCTACGGCCAGAGAGAGAGAGAGAGAGAGAGAGAGAGAGAAAGGACTCACGGTGATTGAATAACGCATCAAGTCAAGGAATTTTTAATTGGTCCACGAGGGAGATTAGAGCAAGGACAGCGGCAAAAATCAGGAGCTGGAGTTGTATTAGTTTTTTTTTTTTTTAATACAAAGAAACTTATAAAAACCACTAATAAATTAAAAATTATAGTTATAATATTTATTTGTTATCAGACACTCATTGAGGCGATCTCGAGGAAAAAGGAAGATTCTTGTCAAAGAAGGAGAAACAGCAGTTTCGCTTATGTGTTTGAAGCCACAATAGAGGGCGGCACGGGAGGTATGGTGTGGGGTTCGACAAAGGTAGGCGAGCTGGATCGGAGATACACTGGACGCGGGATCACGGTTGGGCCGATCGTAAAGCGCACTGGTAAACGTGCTCTAGCGGATCGAGCACAATTCCGCGCGTGAGCATGGCGCGACCGGCTGGGTCACTAGTTCGCACAAGTGTGTATGCACGCACGGTGCAGCCCAGTGCCAGGATCAAGCAATTTCACGGGAGGGAGATGGGATTCACTAGTCCATTCAAGTATGGAGAAGCATGTTTTTTTTCTTTTGAGCTGTAGCGCGAACAACATGATGTTGTTCATAACTTGCACATGAAGACGCGACTTCAATCTCGTGAGGCGGAGTGGACCAGATTTCTGAGCCTGCGAGAGGTGGAGTCCAAGCTTGTGTGGGTACCGCGATTCGAGCATGATGCCGCTGTTGGAATTTTTTTATATCAAAATATAAAATGCGGAAATAAAAAAAAAACAGGATTTTTAGAAAATTAAATTAAGACATTCTCAATATTAATTTTCTTAATAAATAACTTTATAATATGAAATGAAGAAAACTTTACCGAATTATTGATTGAGATTTGAGATCTTCTTCGTCGAAACGTTGATTGAGACCGTAAGCCTTCTTCTTCTAATCACCCCACAAAATATATTTTAGTGAGTGGGCACAATCAATCAATTATTGATGAACACTTTTTCTTTTGAATCTAATTTGTGTTCTAAACACAATTTAATCCTTCAAAAGAAAAGACAATGAGAGTAACATTCTTTTCATACATATTCTTCCATCTCTCATGAAGGAATTATGTATCATCATCAATCAATTTCATGTAGAACTTAATTCTTATTTATAAGAAAAGTTCACATCTTTTCATAAGCACCTCTTAGTATTCATGAAATATTTTTAATTAATATTAAAATGATAATTATCATGACACATCATCAATCTTATCTTTAATAATTTTAATATTAAAAGATATTTGATGATAATTATCATGACACATCATGACTTATCATCAATCTTATCTTTATCTTTTAATATTAAGAAAATATTAATGATGAGTCATCATTATCTTCATGAAATATAAAATTAAAAGGTGATCATAAATATGTTACTAATGTGATCATAATTAACATTTATATTATGTCACAATCTTAGTGTTCAATATATAATAGAGCTTAGGTGATGAAGAAGGGACCTATGGACCTATAATTCAAGCTCCAATAAATTTGATTATTAATTTAACTCTTAAATTAATAAATCAAAATTATTAATTTCAATATTATTCCACTATAAATATGAAATTGCACTCTTGAAATTATAGTATAATTTACTCAATTAAAAAATTGAATCGTCCATTGATTTAATCATTACATATAAAATAATCCTCCATAAAAAGTTCATAATTAGAGCTAGGTAATTCTGTCACCTCACTAATTATATCTTAATCCTTGAATTCCAATTAATTCTCTAATGAACAATAAACTTTATGACCTAGTCACAAAATTTGAGCGCTCAATTGTTCAAGTTCTGAATTAATTATTCAAGGGAACTAATTTTCTAACTTTCAAAATTGAAAGAATGGATTCCATATCTGTATATTAACATTCTCAGCCATTTGTTTCATTGTGTTTTTGAAATACAAGGATTGAGTTTATTTCTTCCAAACTATTTCCGAGTAAATCAAAAAACTAAATGTCACAAATAGGAGTTTATTAATAACTCAGGATTAAGATTGTTTTATATATGATCATCTTTATGATTAATTTTAAATTCTCTATAATTAAAACAGAATTTATTAGAGAATTCAAAATTTATCTGGTCCAGTTCTATATAATCATATTATATAAAGTACCTCCATCCTTAATATCTCCATATCGAATAATCCGGATAAGATTATTCCATTCTTAATGTTGATGAACCGTACTAATAATATTTAATCATAGATTCCAACTATAATTAATAATTATGAACTTGTTTTGATTATTATCCATAATTCAATCCTCTTGTATATAATTATATACTGAATTATGGTTGTATAAATAATCATGGAACAAAAATATTATATCAAATGATAATATCGAAACATGCTAAACTTGTCTTTAAATATTTATTTCCATAGAAAATATATTACAATAATATTTCTTTAGGGCACAACCCTAACAAACTCCCACTTGCCCTAAAGCAAATGAGACATCTTTCTCAATCCCATTTCTTGTACATGTTTCTGAAAATTCTTTCAGGCAGTGTCTTGGTAAAAGGATCAGCAATATTCTCTTGTGATGTTATCTTCTGTACTGACACTTTACCCTCTTTCACAATCTCTCTTATCAAATGATATTTTCTATCTATATGCTTTGCCCTTTTATGATTTCTGGCTTCTTTTGTATTTGATATAGCTGCACTATTATCACAAAATAGTGTTAGAGGTTTTTCTAAATTTGGAACAACTTCCAATTCTATTAGAAAATTACGGAGCCAAACTGCTTCTTTAGCCGCTTCTGCAGCAGCCACATATTCAGCTTCCATAGTTGAGTCAGAAATACATGATTGTTTTATACTTCTCCAAACTATGGCTCCACCTCCTAAAATAAATATTGAGCCAGATGTGGATTTACTTTCATCTCTATCTGATTGAAAGTCAGCATCAGTGTATCCTATAGGGATCAAATCACTTCCAGAATACACAAGCATATATTCTTTAGTTCTTCTAAGATATTTAAGTATATGCTTAACTGCCACCCAATGAAACCTTCCTGGGTTAGATTGATATCTACTAACTATGCCTACAGCATAACAAATGTCAGGTCTTGTACACAACATTGCATACATGAGACTACCAACTGCTGATGCATAAGGCACTTGTAGCATATCATCTTTTTCTTGTTGTGTTTGAGGACATTGCTTTTTAGAAAGATAAACTCCATGACGTGAAGGCATATTTCCTTTCTTGGAGTTTTGCATCCCAAATCTTGTAAGAATCTTCTCAATATAGGATGCTTGAGAAAGTGCTAATATTTTATTTTTGCGATCTCTTATTAGTTTTATCCCAAGTATAAAACTTGCCTCTCCCAAATCTTTCATTTGGAATTGTTTGGCCAGCCATTTCTTTACGTCAGATAATAATTCAGTATTATTCCCAATAAGTAGAATATCATCTACGTAAAGAATTAAGAACACAACTATTTGATTTTTAAAGTACTTGTAAACACAAGGTTCATTTAAGCTTTGATCAAATCCATAAGATTTAATTGCTTCATCAAATCTTATATTCCATGACCTTGAAGCTTGCTTAAGTCCATATATAGATCTTTGTAGTTTGCAAACTTTTTGCTCTTGACCTTCTATTATGAAACCCTCTGGCTGTTTCATATAAATTCTTTCTTCAAGATAGCCATTCAAAAAAGCCGTCTTGACATCCATTTGCCAAATTTCATAGTCATAATATGCAGCAATGGATAAAATTATACGTATAGATTTAAGCATAGCAACAGGAGAGAAAGTTTCATCAAAATCAATACCCTCCTTTTGGTTGTATCCTTTTGCCACTAGCCTTGCTTTATAAGTCTCAACTTTTCCATTAGCACTTCTTTTTCTCTTATATATCCATTTACATCCTATAGGTCTTACCTCGCTAGGAAGATCCACAAGTTCCCAAACAGAATTGAAATACATCGAATCTATTTCAAGTTTCATGGCGTCTAACCATTTTTCTTTGTCAGGATCCTCTAATGCTTGTTTATATGTTAATGGATCATCATTGTCATCATCAGATGCGACAATATATGCTTCTCCATTAATGTTATATCGAGAGGGTAATCTAATAACTCTCCCACTACGACGAGGCAATAAAGGTTCTTGATTTAGAGTGGTGGTTTCCTTTTGTTGACTTTCAACAATAATGTCCATATCTTTTGTGATTGGTTCATTTAGCAATTCTTTGAGCAACACTTTACTCCGAGGTTTGAAATCTTTCATATATTCATGTTCAAGAAAAGTGGCATTTGTCGATACAAATACTTTCTTTTCTTGAGGACTATAAAACAAACCTCCTCTTGTACCTTTTGGATATCCGACAAAAATGCATACTTCTGAACGTGATTCCAACTTATTAGTTTTTGTCTTTAATACATGTGCCGGACATCCCCATATACGGATGTGTCGTAAACTAGGTTTACTCCCACTCCATAATTCTAAAGGTGTCTTATGTACTGATTTTGAAGGTACAATATTCAAAATATACATAGCAGTTTGTATTGCATATCCCCAAAATGAATTTGGTAAGGACGAGTAACTTAACATAGTTCTAACCATATCAAGCAATGTTCGATTTCTTCTTTCAGCAACACCATTTTGTTGTGGAGTTGCAGGTGCAGTGAGTTGAGATACAATTCCATTCTCAATTAAATAATTTCTGAATTCTGTATCTAAGTACTCACCACCACGATCTGATCGAAGTATTTTTAATGACTTGCTTAATTGATTTTCAACTTCAGCACGAAATTCTTTAAACTTTTGAAAAGTTTCAGATTTCCTTGTCATTAAATAAACATAACCATATCTTGAATAGTCATCAATAAAAATGATAAAATATTCATAACCACCTCTTGCTTGTATATTAAATGGTCCACAAACATCTGAATGTACAAGTTCAAGGGTTTCTTTTGCTCTTTCACTTTTTCCATAAAAAGTTCTCTTAGTCATTTTTCCTTCTAAACAAGATTCACAGACTGGTAGAGTTCCGACTGTCAGTTCTCTTAAAGGACCATCCTTTACTAGTCTTTCAATCCTATTTAAGTTTATATGACCAAGTCTAAGATGCCATAGATATGTGTTATCTTCATATGAAATCTTTTGCCCTTTTTGTTTAGGTTTTTCAACTTTGAACATTTCAGTATTAAGCAGTGTATTTCTAGTGGGTTTCAACATAAAGAGTCCATTTTCCATTATTGTAGAACAAATATTCAAACCATTCTTAGAAATAACAATCTCATTATTATAAAAAGAGAGTCCAAAACATTGTTCAAACAACTTTGAAATAGACACAATATTTCTAGAAAACCCTGGAATAAAATAAACATTAGTCAACACTAGATATTTATTTTCAAATTCAAGCCTAACGACTCCCACTGCTTGAGCTGATATAGTACTTCCTGTCCCTACTCTCATAACATGTTCTCCACTAGCAAGTCTCCTCCAAGAACTAAGTATCTGCAATGAAGAACAAACATGATCAGTTGCACCTGAATCAACTATCCAGGATGATAAATCATTTTCAACTAAACATGTTTCAAGAACTAGTAAATCAAATTTACCTTGCTTTTCTTTCTTCTTCTCTTTTAGCTCCGCAAGATACTTATTGCAGTTTCGCTTCCAATGCCCTTCGATCCCACAATGAAAACATTTTCCTTTGGGTTCCTTTTTAGAGCTTTTGTTCTTTTTATTGCTTTTATTCTTGCTGCTTTTGCTTCCTTTTATGAATTTTATGTTTTTATCTTTCTTCTTTCTCTTATTGTTCTTATAAGCAGAAGAAGGATAAACTTCAGCAACATTTGATTCTGGCTCTTTTTCTTTTGAAATTGATTCAAAAGTTTGAAGCTCATTTAGCAATTCAGTAAGATTATACTTTAGACGATTCATAAAGTAATTGCTCTTGAATTGCAGAAATCGCGAGGATAAAGTTTCTAAAATCATCCCCACTTGAGTTCCCTCATCAATGATTGCTCCATTAATCTCAGCTTCATGAATATAATTTATCATTTTGAGAACATGTTCTCGAACTGAGACATTTGCTTTCATTTTAGAATTCATAACTGCTTTGATAGCTTCATGACGAGCTTGTTCAGAAGGTTGCCCAAACATGGATTGGAGAGATTCCATAATCTCATATGTAGTTATCATATTTTCATGTTGCGATCTTAGCACGTCAGACATGCTAGCAAGGAGATAACACCTTGCTTTGTTATTTGAGTCAATCCATTTTTCATAGGCATCTCGTACAGTACGAGAAGCATTAGCAGCAGGAAGTGGAGGACATTCCTCATTCAAAACAAACTTATGATTTTCACAAATCAGTACAAGGTTCATATTGCTTTTCCATTTCACAAAATTTTCTCCAGTTAACTTTTCATTTGATAAGATTGTGAGAATGGGATTCGTCATGATAACTGAAATAAATAAATAAACATATTTTAAAAATTAGCATGACATATCATTTAAAATTTGGCATATATCAGCATAATCATATACATATATGATCTATGCCTTTAAACAAATAAAAAAAATTGTTAATGCCACGATTATACTAATTTTATCAATAATATGCTGCCGTGAGGTCAGTCATATTATTATAAAATTAAATTGATACATTATCATTTAATAAATAAAATCATAAATATCTCATATTTATCTTTACCTATTAATAACCGTTTATTTGGTCAAGATATAATTAACACATTTAATATATATCTTTATGAGTGTGACCCATTATTATAATTTTCTAAAATTTAAGATAAAATTGCCGCCGTAGGGTAGGTCAATTTTAAAATATATCTTAGAAAATTTATATAAAAGAAATCAACCTTGTTATTGAATTAAATGGACACCTTCCGTGGGGGAACGAAATCTATGCGTTGCTAGGCGCCACTTAAAACTCACGGTGTTGAATTAATAATGGAGACCAAAGGTTTTATTTCCATAAAACCCGCTCCCACTCATTATTTATTTTATCTTATAAAATACAAAAAAAAAATTTATAATTAAATTATAAAATTTTCAAGAACAATATTACTAAAGTAAATTCAAAATCTACTTCAGATTTTCTTGACTAAAAAAAAATACATAAACACTTTTCAAATATCTTTTGCATAAAAAAATATCTCATAAGAAATATTTTATTTTATAAAAAGATATTATAGAAATTAAATAATTATTAAAATTATAACATTAAATCATTTTTCATCTTATGAATAAAATGATTAAAAAATTGGCTTAATTTTATCATATAAAATAAGAATTTTAATAAACCAGAAAGATTTATTCAGTAATAAACTCTGGCTCTGATACCAATTGTTGGAATTTTTTTATATCAAAATATAAAATGCGGAAATAAAAAAAAAACAGGATTTTTAGAAAATTAAATTAAGACATTCTCAATATTAATTTTCTTAATAAATAACTTTATAATATGAAATGAAGAAAACTTTACCGAATTATTGATTGAGATTTGAGATCTTCTTCGTCGAAACGTTGATTGAGACCGTAAGCCTTCTTCTTCTAATCACCCCACAAAATATATTTTAGTGAGTGGGCACAATCAATCAATTATTGATGAACACTTTTTCTTTTGAATCTAATTTGTGTTCTAAACACAATTTAATCCTTCAAAAGAAAAGACAATGAGAGTAACATTCTTTTCATACATATTCTTCCATCTCTCATGAAGGAATTATGTATCATCATCAATCAATTTCATGTAGAACTTAATTCTTATTTATAAGAAAAGTTCACATCTTTTCATAAGCACCTCTTAGTATTCATGAAATATTTTTAATTAATATTAAAATGATAATTATCATGACACATCATCAATCTTATCTTTAATAATTTTAATATTAAAAGATATTTGATGATAATTATCATGACACATCATGACTTATCATCAATCTTATCTTTATCTTTTAATATTAAGAAAATATTAATGATGAGTCATCATTATCTTCATGAAATATAAAATTAAAAGGTGATCATAAATATGTTACTAATGTGATCATAATTAACATTTATATTATGTCACAATCTTAGTGTTCAATATATAATAGAGCTTAGGTGATGAAGAAGGGACCTATGGACCTATAATTCAAGCTCCAATAAATTTGATTATTAATTTAACTCTTAAATTAATAAATCAAAATTATTAATTTCAATATTATTCCACTATAAATATGAAATTGCACTCTTGAAATTATAGTATAATTTACTCAATTAAAAAATTGAATCGTCCATTGATTTAATCATTACATATAAAATAATCCTCCATAAAAAGTTCATAATTAGAGCTAGGTAATTCTGTCACCTCACTAATTATATCTTAATCCTTGAATTCCAATTAATTCTCTAATGAACAATAAACTTTATGACCTAGTCACAAAATTTGAGCGCTCAATTGTTCAAGTTCTGAATTAATTATTCAAGGGAACTAATTTTCTAACTTTCAAAATTGAAAGAATGGATTCCATATCTGTATATTAACATTCCCAGCCATTTGTTTCATTGTGTTTTTGAAATACAAGGATTGAGTTTATTTCTTCCAAACTATTTCCGAGTAAATCAAAAAACTAAATGTCACAAATAGGAGTTTATTAATAACTCAGGATTAAGATTGTTTTATATATGATCATCTTTATGATTAATTTTAAATTCTCTATAATTAAAACATAATTTATTAGAGAATTCAAAATTTATCTGGTCCAGTTCTATATAATCATATTATATAAAGTACCTCCATCCTTAATATCTCCATATCGAATAATCCGGATAAGATTATTCCATTCTTAATGTTGATGAACCGTACTAATAATATTTAATCATAGATTCCAACTATAATTAATAATTATGAACTTGTTTTGATTATTATCCATAATTCAATCCTCTTGTATATAATTATATACTGAATTATGGTTGTATAAATAATCATGGAACAAAAATATTATATCAAATGATAATATCGAAACATGCTAAACTTGTCTTTAAATATTTATTTCCATAGAAAATATATTACAATAATATTTCTTTAGGGCACAACCCTAACAGCCGCGATCTTGATTGCAATTCAGTATGGTGACGTAGGAATCGCAGTGGCAGAAAAATCACATGACAAACACTTACAAACGGAGCAGGGCATGCAGGGTGACCACAGGCGGGGTTTTAGAATTTGGACATATCAGTGAAAAGTTTCAATTGGATTATAGAGTGTTGGAGCAGTAGAGACAAAAACAAGATCAAGAATGTGTGGCTAGTGTGAAGTCACAGGTTGAATCATGAATAGGTGCCAAGGGGAAGACTGGTGAGCCAGAGGATGCCTGATGCTGGAGCATGGGTGTGCTACATATAAGCAAATGCGTGGGTCAGAAGCATGTAGAAGCAGACATGTTGGAATGAAAAAAGGGCTTTTGGAGCTAGAGAAGACTGAAGAGAACAAGAGAAGGAAACTAGAAATTTTATTTCTCACTTTTGTGACTTGATACAAACTCAAAGACACCACCACTATTTATACTAGTATTACACAGTTAAGATTATGTCAACACATTTCAATCTAATGGTTACAAAAGACTCTCTAGAGTATTCTCATATATTCTATCATAAATGGCATTAAATGCCTATTCTAGATTTTTCTAATAATGACTCTCTCTAGAATATTCTCATGACATTAAATGCATATTACTTTTCAATATATTTCTAGAGTTTTCTTTAATAGAATTCTCTAGATTATGGGCTTCAATCAAAAGCCCAATGGGCCAAATTAAGTTTAATTTCCAACATCCCCCCTTAAACTTAATTTTATAACTCCAAGCAAATTTCTCATTTTGATATAGTCTTCATACTTGAGTGGCTTGGTGAAGATGTCAGCAAATTGGTCTTGTGACTTTACATATTCCGCTTGCACTTCCTTTCTTGTAATGCATTCTCTGATATAATGATAGCGTGTATCAATGTGCTTGCTTCTATCATGAAAAATTGGATTTTTGGCTAATGCTATTGCGAATTTATTGTCAACATGCTTCGTCGCTTCTTCTTGAGGTAAGCTTAATTCTTTTAACAAGTTTCGAAGTCAAATTGCATGACAAACACAAGATGTTGCAGCTATGTACTCTGCTTCACAAGTAGATAGGCTAACAATTGATTGGTTCTTTGATATCCATGTGAAAGCTGTACCTCCCATGAAGAACACATAATCAGTGGTGCTCTTTCTATCATTTATGTCACTAGCCCAATCACTGTCGATATATCCTACAAGTTTAAAATCCTTAGATGAAGAGTAGAGTAAGCCAAAGTGAATTGTACATTTGATGTAGCGTAGGATTCTCTTAGCAGTTTTTAGGTGGCGGTGGTGGATTCTATGGCCGAGGGGGCTATGGCTATGGTGGTGGTGCCGGCTTCGTACCTGGCTATGGCGAGCCCATATACGGTTCGGCTGCATATGGTGGTGGCAGTAATTATGTCTACGGTGTTGTAGCTGGTGGATACGATGGTTCTGTCTACGGTGGTTATGGCGGTGGTGGCGGTCGGGATATGGGATCCGTTATCATCCCTACGGAAGATAAGATTTGAATTTTTATTTCTTCCAATTAATTGTCTGTGAGACATACTATTGATGTTTGCCTTATAAATATTCGATTTTGTTTTTGATGAGCAACTTTATGGAGCTGAAGCATTACTCGAGAATTATAATGTTCCTGGCATGGCGATTGTATTCTGCCCAATGCTGATGCAAGTATTTTTTTTAGCTATTACTTTGCTGCAGAGGATTTTTAATCAAAACTTTATTGTATTTTCTTCGTTAAATCCTTTATTCTATGTTAGATTATTGAGCTAAAAAAAACACTTGCATCAGCATTGGGCAGAATACAATCGCCATGCCAAGAACATTATAATTATCGAGTAATGCTTCAGCTCCATAAAATTGCTCATATAAAACAAAATCGAATATTTATAAGGCAAACATCAACAATATGTCTCACAGGAAATTAATTGGAATAAATAAAAATTCAAATCTTATCTTCCGTAGGGATGATAACGGATCCCATATCCCCGACCGCCATCGCCAACGCCGCCACCGCCATAACCACCGTAGACAGAACCACCGTATCCACCAGCTGCAACACCGTAGACATTATTACTGCCACCACCATATGCAGCTGTACCGTATATGGGCACGCCATAGCCAGGTACGAAGCCGACACCACCACCATAGCCACCTCGTCTATAGAATCCACCACCGCCACCTTCTCTACCTCCATAATAGCTATTGCCCATGGATCGATAACCACGAAATATCTTTATAACAAGCTTTGAGGCACTTAACAACGTCATTTTGAATGTTTAGCGAAAACATTCTATTTCTTGACATTGGCACTTTTGCAATTAAAGTGCCAAAGTTATCTTTTAAGAGAAGATAATTATTTTTTAAATCAATATCATATCCTTTCTCCAAAAGTTGCCCCAAGCTTAAAATATTACTCTTCATATTTGGCACAAAATAGACATTGAAAATAAATTGATGCTTCCCATTTTTCAAGCGAATAAGGATATTACCTTTATCTTTTACTTCTATTTTTGAGTTATCCCCGAAAGAGACATTACCACCCACCGATTCATCAAGCTCCATGAACATGCTTCTTTTTTCGCACATGTGATTACTTGCTCCAGTGTCTAGGTGCCATGTTCCATCTTCACATCTTTCGTTATCTTTGTAGGCTAACAGTAATGTGCCGTCTTCTTTTCTTTCTTTTTCTATGTAGTTGGCTCTTCCATTAACTTTACTTTTGGGTGCTCTACATTCTTTAGCATAATGCCCAAATTTATTACAATTGTAGCACTTAACTTGAGATTTCTTGTACCTTGAGTTTGAACGTCCTCTTCCATGCCCTCTTGTTGAGTTTTCTTCCATTTCTTGATTATTGTTGCTGAAATCTCTTTCTTTCTCATTCACACAACCTCGTCCTTGTGAACGACCTCTACCACGATAACTTTTGAAGCTTTCTTATTTCTTGGTTGATTTAAGATCTAGCTTGAGGAGTTGTTCAGTAATCCCTTCATTCATCTTCTTTCTTTCTTCATAGGCTTGCAATGAACCCAAAAGTTGCTCTATTGTCATCTCTTGTAGATCTTTCGTCTCCTCGATGACAGTTGTGATACTTTCAAATCTTGATTCTAATGACCGAAGAATCTTCTCAATGATGGTCACATCTTCTAGCTTCTCACCATTTCTTTTTAGTTGATTAGAAATGGAAAGAACTCTTGAAAAATAATCGGAGACCGTTTCACCTTCCATCATTTGCAAAACATCAAATTGTCTTCTTAATGTTTGAAGACGTACCTTTTTAACCTTATCTTCTCCCTTGTATGATACTTGGAGCTTCTCCCATGCTTGTTTGGCTGATGTAGCACTTGAGATTTTCTCAAATCCGTCATCATCTAATGCTTGATAGATGAGGAAGAGAGCCTTCTTGTCTCTTTCTTGAATCTCTTAAACTATCCTTCTGTGTTGAGGATAGAATGGACTCATCGCTTGGCTCATCGTAGCCATTATCTACAATCTCCCAAACATTATGCGCTCCAAGAAGTGCCTTCATCTTTATACTCCAATTATCATAATCTGTCGTCTTGAGCAATGGAACTTGGAAGGAAGCCATACCTCCATTCGCCATCTCTAGAAAGGAAGAAACTACGGCTCTGATACCACTTTGTTGGAATGAAAAAAGGGCTTTTGGAGCTAGAGAAGACTAAAGAGAACAAGAGAAGGAAACTAGAAATTTTATTTCTCACTTTTGTGACTTGATACAAACTCAAAGACACCATCACTATTTATACTAGTATTAACCGTTAAGATTATGCCAACACATTTCAATCTAATGGTTACAAAAGGCTCTCTAGAGTATTCTCATATATTATATCATAAATGGCATTAAATGCATATTCTAGATTTTTCTAACAATGACTCTCTCTAGAATATTCTCATGACATTAAATGCATATTACTTTTCAATAGATTTCTAGAGTTTTCTTTAATAGAATTCTCTAGATTATGGGCTTCAATCAAAAGCCCAATGGGCCAAATTAAGTTTAATTTCCAACAGACAATATATAAGACATGGGCATGCGGATCATAGGAGGAACAACGACATATGCAGATGTGCGTGGGTTAGATTGCGCAGGAGCGCAAGCTGGTGCCTTGCATCAAAACGCATAGTGGAGGTCATTCGCGGGCGGTATTGGGCTCGGTTCGACGAGTTTGCTTTGTGGAGTTAGTGCAAGGAACTGATCAAATCGCAATAGGCACACATGTGATTCTTTGATCGTAAAATTTCTCCAAGGTGGAATTTATCATATATTAGTTTGATTTTAGATTAGGTTGATTCGCTAGTTATCACACAATGGGTAAATGCTTATACATAGGCATCATAGAATGATGTATAGGGTACCTCCTTGAAGCATAAGGAATAAAAGAATTAGTTCTTGTAGAGCTTTTGCTCTCCATTCTATTTTTCTCCTCTTTCTTGTAAGAAGCTCAATAAGAGTCTTTTTCTTACTTCCAATTTCTATATTATATGAGCAAGTCTTTCAAATATTAAAGGACTTCACAAATTATATATTAATTTAATTTATTAAATTTACTGTAATAAAATGTACTAATTTAATTTATTATAATAAAATGTACAAATTTAATTTATTAATTTTACTAAAATATAATTTGTTAATCTAATTTATTAATTTTGCTGAAATATAATTTATTAACTTGAATTGTTAGAGCTAGAAATGGACAAATTTTTATAAATTAAATTAAAATTAATAAATTAATATATTATATGAGCAAATCATTTAAACGACTTAATTTATTAATTTTACTATAATAAAATGTACTAATTTAATTTATTAATTTTACTAAAATATAATTTACTAATCTAATTTATTAATTTTACTAAAATATATATTACCAATTTAATTTATTAGTTTAATTAATTTATTTTATTATAATAAAATTTATTATTTAATTTTGTAATGGGCTAAATGAGCAAATTGTTTACTTTTTAAACAACATGTCTGACCAAGGCAACAGCTTGCCTTGAATCCGACTTATTATCAGATCAATCCATCCATGTCTAAGACCTGACCCGTCCCACAAAGGCCCGAAGACCCTTTACCATGTGGATTTGCCCTATCAGAGCCAATCTTTGGGCTACCAAACGACTAACATCATTTCTAAATTTTATTTTTTGGTTTTGTTTAGTCAAAATAATTAACAACGGATATCATTTTAAAACAGATGAATTTTAAAAAGGAGTATGTTTAATGCGTAATTAAGAAACATAATTATTAAATAATTTAAAAAAGAGCAAAAACATCAAATAATTTGACATTTTCTATAGAAAATGCTAATTATCTAAGAAAATGCTAAATCATTTGGCATTTTCTTAAGGAACAATAAGTTATTAATAATTATAAAATAAATTAAAAGCTAATAAGAAGGTCAGCAATTCCAAAAAAACATTTTAATCAAGGGTTAGTTGGGAGTGGTTGGATATACGGTCGATCTTGAATCCCTTGATCATGAATTGTTCGATGGACGTTTGAATGTCGGAATTCAGTGATCTTGGGCTCGTTGGATTTGTCTCGTCGAGACGCTCGATTCAACTATAAATTCGTTATATTTGGAAGTCGTTTGGTAATCCGAATTGTGGTTTGAACCTTCCAACATCGCTTCAGGTACTTGATTTAGATCAATTTGGGCTTGGATTGGGTCGAATTTGGTGTTGTTAGGTTTGTATTTCAGAGACGCTCAGTTCGACTGTAAGTTTGCTGAAATCGGAGTTCGGATGGTCTCCAAATTAATTTTTGAAATTTTCAATTTGATTTTGCATCGAGAGTCGCGCTCGATCAAGAGAATTTTTGGAGGACGTATATTTCAAATTAAGATACTCTCGTCCCGGTTGAGCATCTTAAATAAAGAATTACACAATGGACGCCACTGATAAAATATAAAATGTTATTTATTTATTAAATAAGTCACATAATTTTTTAATATTTTTATTTAATTATTATTTTCTATAAAAAACGTCAAATTATTTGACATTTTTTTTATTTTTAAATTATTTAATAATCATGTTTCATTTTCTTAATTATATAGTAAACATGTCACTTTTTAAAATTCCACCTTTTAAAAATTGGGCAATTTTTTTAAAAAGAGCATGTTAATTATCACAATTAGTAAAATGAACCTATTTATTTAAAATTTTAAGGAGCTAATTTGCCAATTATTTTGGCGCATTCAGAATGTGCAAAATATTTTGGCGCATTCTGTGCCAATTATGTTTGAGTGTTCATTTGCAAAGAGAGACATAATGGTGTGTTCAGTGGAGAGAGAAAAGTGTCAGAAAGATGATTTATTATTCTGTGCGGAATCCGGAGACCAATAAAAATGCACCATGTCACCCCATTGCTCAGTACCGAGCTCGATACCCCTCAGTACCGCTGGATACACATCACTTAACCATATGGGAGAACCGTCCAATATTTGCACGGACTCTCTCCTATACAAAATTTATATATTATTTTTAATTATTAAAGAAGCTTTGTATGTTTAATCTTTTTTGACTAAAATTTTTCATGAAAAAGTAAACATTTAAATTCTTAATTTAATTTAATTACGTTATAATTTTAAGTTATAAATTTTAATTAAATTAAGTTATAAGTTATTAATTTATTAATTTAATAACATTATTTAAAATTTTAACTTAATTCAATATAATTACATTATATTTAAATTTTAATTTAATTAAATTAAAAACTTTATTTAAAATTATAACTAAATTAATATTTATAGTCATAAATTTTATAAGATTTAAATATTTATTAAATTTTAATTAATATTTATAACTATAAATTTAATTGATATTTATAGAAAAATCATTTTTATATCTATGACTATAAGATTTAAATATTTATAAACTATAATGCTTTAAATATTTTAAATTATTATATTTATTTTAAAATAAATAAAATATAAATATAATACTAACTAAATTATGTAAATATTATAAAAAATTAATTTTAAAAACCCTACCGCTGCCTCTCTCTTTCTCTTAACCAATCACTTTTTCTCTCTTTTAAATGAACACGTAAAATATTTGACTTATCGAGAACATGCCAAAATAATTACCGCATTCAAAATGTGTCAAAAGAACTGACAAATTGGTTCCTTCTTAAATTTTTAAATAAATCTGTTTCTTTTACTAAGTGTGGTAATTAAGGTAATACTTTTTAAAAGTTGCCCTTAAAAAATTTTCCAAGACTCGGAGAGGGATAGAGATAGAGGAGAAATTATTAGGTACAGAGTGCGGACGGGAGAACCATCCGCACATTAGTATAAAATCGCGCTCGGTACCGTTCGATACCACTCGGTATCACTGGGTACCGCTTGGTACCCTGTGTCTGTGCGGACGGTTCTCATCCCGTCCGCACTCCGCAACTAATAATTTCTCGAGATAGAGAGGGGTCACGTCTCAACTCCTCCCTGACGTGACGCGAGTTGGTGAGAGAAACTGAGAAAGACATTACCCGACATTATATCTAGAACAAATTTCCGAACTAAGTAACATTAATAATTAAATTATAAGATTAAGCATGACGCTTAAAAAATTTAAATATAGACAAAGTCGCTCGTTTGAAAGGCAACTTAGGTGCGACCAGAGGACGATGTGGCAGCTGATGTGGCTAATTAGTCGTCCGATTAACAGGCGACTTATAAGTCGTCTGTTAAACGGGTGACTTAGGCTATAAATAAATAAAAAAATTTATTCTACACCTATTGCTCACGAGTCGTGACTTGTTTTTTCTCCTCCTACAAATTTTTTTAATGGAGAATCTATAGTGGTCAACCACCGCGGCCTCCTACCCGCCAAAAAAGTTCGTTAGTGTTGACCTCGATTTTGCCCAGAATTGGGCTTGAAGAGTTGACTTGGTCAAATTGACCAGGCCAGACCCCAAGACCCTCTCTAGTGAGTTCAGTGAGTTGAGTCGAGCCTGTTGGGCCCTTACTTGGACCCTGGGTCAACCCAGTTGACCAAGTCAACCAGGGTTGACCAATTTGGACCCTTTAAGTCTAAAATGAATTTTAAATTAATTTAATGGGTTCCATGGCCTGATCTCACCTCCCCTTTGACTCTCTTGACTGATTTGACCAGGTCAAAGTTTGACTTGGTCAAATCAAGTCTTAAATAGGTCATAATAGCCTATTTTGAGAGAATTAAAAGGCTTTTAATGCATTAACTCCTCTCCCTTCGTTTTGAATTTGATTCCACGGCCAAATATGATTGATTTCCCTCCTAATTACCCAGAGATTCGATCCCAACCGTTAGTGCATGGATTAGAGCCTTAAATAGGGAAAAATTAGGTTTTGGAAAGGGGCCTTTTGCAATTTTTTCTCTCTCCAGACTTCCATAGACTCTGAAATCTCTGGTGGGAGTTCCTGGAGTTCCCCACGACCTTTCCCCACCGAATCCTGACGAATTCCACTCGCCGGCGGCGAGATTCCGGCGACCTAAGGCCAAATCCATCTAAGGCTTCGATCCACTCGATCCGGGGTTCGTTGGTTCGTGATCTCAACTAGGAAAACTTACGAGGACAGTCTACAAGTGCAACCGTACAAAGATTTCGAAGATCCAACGGTTAGATCCTCTTAAAACCCTTAGAATAGATCAAACACTTAGATCTAAATAAATATTTATAGAATAAGTTTTAGATCAAACTAGTACTCCCCCACGATTTCTGTTCATACCTAGGACTAATGTTTAAAATTTCGTGAAATTTCGTTGAGAATCGAGGGAGAACGAGACATTTTTGTGTTTAGGGTTTCGGTCCGGCCCCTCCTCCAGGCTGAGCGAGTCTCAGCCGTTGATTTCCAGACGGACGGCGCAGATCTCGCCCTTCTGCGGTCTGGACTGACCGCGGGCCATCTCCCGCGGTTGCCGCGTGCCACGTGGCACGATCTCCGCCCTCCATTTGAGCAGCGCGGATCGGACGGCTCGGAGCCGTTGCCTACGTGGATGAGTGGGAGGCGGCTTGATTGCCGCATGATTGCGGCAATCATTGAGCCGCCGCCAATGATTGGCCGCAACCGCGGATCCAACCGTGCTCTGCCACGTGTCCCGCGGGTCCCGCCGCCTTTATTTTAAATTAAAAATTTATTTTTAATATATTTTAAATCAGAAAACTTCAAATATTCGTAGAAAATCCGTTTTTTGTCCGATTTTCGCGTACAATACCTCGTTGGACTCGTATCGTCGTCCTCTACATGATAAAAAATTTTTTTTTATTAAAATGAACCATATATTTTAATTTATTTTAAAAACAGCAAAATCCTTTTTTTTCTTTTACATTATTTAAATAATTATTTTAGTTTAATTATTATTATATTATTATTTTAATAATTATTTATTATATTAATTATCATTTTTTTTTAGTTTCTGTTTTGTCTTTTATTATCATTAGTATTATTATATATTTTAATATATATATATATATATATATTTAAATATTATTTATTTTTAATTATTTAAAAAAAAATCCCTTTTATTGCTTTGAACTTCGAAATTACATAACTTTGTCGTTTTAAGTCCGCTGTCAACGTACAATACCTTGTTTTGGATGTACTCTGAATTCTGCATATTTTAAAACTATTTTCAGATGAAAATTTTGTCTACATTTTCTGTCATTTCAAAAACAGTGAAACTGCACTATTTTAAAATATTATTTTGTCGTATTTGAACTTGTAAATTTCGTATCTTCGCCGTTTTAAGTCGGATTTCGATGTGCGACCCCTCGTTCTTTTCAGCAAAGCGAGCTTTGTGTTTTGAAACCATTTCCAGCCCCCGATTTTGGCTGAATGAATAGATTTCTGTTTTGATCCAATTATTTGAGGATTTTGATATTTATATATTAATATAACAACTATTTTCAGGATACAAACTATTTTCGAATCGTTGCGAGGTCTCGATTGAGTGGTCAGCAAGTCGCCCATATACCTATTTACTATAATCCAACCTATTTTTAATTATCTTAATTTCCAAAATTTATGTATATATATATTTAAGTATTTTTAAACTGCTTTGAAACTACTTATATATTAAATCTCTTAACCTTGGGAGACTTGCTTCATGAAATTTTAGACATGGATCTTATGTGTGAAGAGCAATCATGGGGGAGTGGGTTAGTGAATGGTTGAGTCCCAATCATTCACTAATCCGTTCTTTAGGTGTCTGTCTTTTATTTTCGTAGATTGCATGTGTAGGTCGCTCCACGAGCACTTAGCTTAGGCTCTCCTAGATTTAAGGACATGGTGTGTTTATTTCATTACTGTACTCCCATGCATTTATTATCCTAAGGGTTAGTGTAAACATCACTTTAAACTCCTACAACGTAGTGACACCCTAAGGACAAAAATTAAGGACCTGTTTAGCGAACTTAGAAGTTTTCTAGGAGCTATGATAGATCACTGATTGACACCAAAACTTCAACATTTAAACTTAGTGACATCATAAACCTCCCTTAATTTTCTGGAAATTTCTAGGAGCTTTTAGAACCCTTAATTAACCAACCCTAATTAATCTGTTAATTAAGGCCCCGAGACCTTCCAGAAATTACAATAAATACACCATAGGTCAGAAAATTACCCATAATACCTCAAACTGACCAGAATATGACCCTTGACCTTAGATAAATAGGGCTCCCTAGTTTGACTTTAGGTTGACCCACAATTTGACCCTAGGTGGAAATTACCTTTTTGCCCCTAATAAATTATTAAAAATTATTAAAAATCCCAAATTTTCTCCAAATACTTGGGATCACTTTCTCAGGTCACCCCTGACTTTTGGGAGTGATTCCAATCAGTTTGGAGCTCATTTGGATCAAAATAGTAAAAAAGGGCCCTTTCCTAGTTAATTTAGAAAATTCCCTTAAATACCCTATCTTTAGAAATCCATAACTAATTGTAGAAAATTCCAAATTAGGCAAACTCACTTGCATTAGACTCCAATTAGGGCCAAGTATTTATTAAAAATCTTAGGTTTCCAGAAAATGGCCTAGATTAGAAAGTCAACTTTTTGGTCAACCCCAGCCTATAGTCTAGTGCCCGAAACTTAGAAAATTCATAACTTTGGATAGGAAGCTCCGATTTCAGTCTACTACCTGTCTAACTACTCGTATTAAGGTCTAGTATTTTCCTAAGGTGATAGGAGACCCAGAATTAGCCTTTTTCCCATAGTGACTTTTTGGACCCTTAGTCTAGTTCCTAGGAGGACCTAGAACTTTCCAAAATTGGCTAATACAATTCAAACTTCAAATATGAATACCCTTAGTTCTTAAAACTGATCAACAAATAAAAATAATCAAAATGGATCTAATTCACTAATATTTGAATTTCAATTAAAACATCCTTTTAAGACCCCCAACATACCTGAACTCTACATAATTTTAACTAACTATCCCACTTAGGATATATCCAAACCACACTAGCCTTATACACACATAGAATGGTTTGCTAGGACACCGCTTCTAGATATAGGTTAGGCCGCTGGGTTTTATTTTTGCTGTGTGCCGGAGCTTTTCGTAGTTTTCACTGCATGCTGTTTGAAAATTGAATTATTGTGTTTGCTTACTTTTCTTGCACTCTGTGATGTGATGGGCGCTAGATTTACCCCTAGGTTAGGAACGTCATATATATATATACTATTCTTCTATGCAGGTGGCCATGCTCAAGCTAAGAAAAGGGGGGGCACCGTTATGATTTCTAATATTGTCTTATGCAGGTGCTTGCTCAGCCCCCCTGATATAATGAGGGCTAAAATTATTAAATAATTATAATTGCTACAAATGGAGCTGCTTAGCCCTCAGAGCATGGCTTGGCACAGTGTCAATGGTGTTAGCATTTTCATTTTCATATAAACTGCTTGGGATGATTATTAGGATAACCTTGCAGGTGATTTAGAATTTACTGCTTTTTCAATAAATGTAAATTTGTATGTAATAATTGTTAAGAGTTGTGAAAACAACCTTTGAGTTGGGATATTCTTATCCAGCTTGAATTCTAAAAGAGGAAGGCATCCCTAAGGGGAGAGTCTTCTTCCATTTGGAAGATCGAGCTGGATGGCTTTAGATATCCAAAGAGAAAAAGCAATACCTCCATATTGGAGGAATTGTTTCTTCGTTTGGATATTCAAGCCACGACGGATCCAAGGAGTCCAAGGAGGAGTGATCCAAGGAGTCCAAGGAGAGGATACCCAGGAGATTGAAGATGTTGAAGATTGAAGACCCAATATCCCACTCAAAGTTGTTGGCGTCTGTCATAGGCTTAGAAATCCGGGTTGTTGGCAGTGGTGCCCGGCCACTTTACTTTTCTGCATACCATGGGTTGTAATTAAAGGGCAGTTGGCCTATGGACATTTACTTGATTAGTTGGATTTATATTGATGTGTTTACCTGATTGCGCAGTAGAATTACCTGCTTTTTCTAGGTTTCTTTCTTGCATGCCGCTCTTGTTTTTTGCCTGGATCGTATTAGGCTCTTTTAGGACTGAAAAATCTTTTATACTCATAACCAAAATTTAATATTTAAGTTTTAAATAACATAGAAACTTAACGAACCTAGGGAACTGCCGGAACCGTCCGGGGTCGCATGCATATTACTGCATCTCCTCTCTCCTTCTAATAAGACATCTCCCTGCCTGCGGGTAGAGTCCGGATAATCTGGCCTATGAGGATGAAGTGCCGGACCTAGGGAGACTCAGTCTTTTCTAAAAATTATTTTATATTAAGCCTGTTTTTAAAATCTAAAGCATTCATGAGCTGACATTTCAACTAGCATGCATTGCATTAGAAATCAATTTAATTAAAATTTAATTGCATTAGTTAGGGGCATTCACCCAACATAAGTTCAGGACCACTTAGGAAATTCTCTAGATGTCGGTCCTCTTTCCAATAAACTGTACCTCCCACCCATCTTTCATAATTGACCTGATAGCATGGTTTTGAAGCGATTAGGTGGTTAGCTGGCTCCCCCATCCAGGCCGGGATAAGTCCAGATTTTTGCATCGCATTAGCTAGGACACGGGTCTTAGTGTGTGTCGAACACTAAGTCCAACCTAGATTTAGGATTCAAAGCTACTACATTCGGTCTCGTAGTATGCCTTAAATAGTAGGTATGTCCCTTCCTTTCAGGGACTATAAATCCTACTTATCCGCGTCACAGGATGACGCCACCTCCATCCCTTCTCTCACGCATGTGATTGAGTGTTTGGTTTTAATTTCTCCAGTTTCTTTTTAGTACCCTAGAGCCTCCGAATGCTAGTTTGAGCCACGCATGTTGATTCAGCCTCTTCGGACCTTTCTTCCCTTTGAGTAGGATTTCCTAGTCTATACCCTTGTGCCGATCCCACTTTAAGAGAGGATAATGTATGATCCTTAATCGAGAGTTTTCTCAGGTTCCGGCCTGGGATGTAATTAACCACGGGGGCTTGCGCCCGTGGGAAACTTGGTCCCCACAATCTACTAAACCCCATTCGAGCTCTTGCATCGGATGGGGGAAACCCGTGATTTGGTCATGTATATTACTACCCATCGAGGTGTGTTGGCGTCAGCCTCTATCCTCAATGGTCAGTCGTATGCGTGATCCAATCTGTCCCTTCCAATTGGCCCGTTTGCGCGGTGCTCTTTCGGAGGTCCACAGTTAGCTGTTTAGTAATTAGGCCGATTGCAGAGATAAAATATTTTAGATTAAATACAGGTAATTTGGCAGCCATACACGCCTGATATTCAAGCACAGGTCGCACAGATCTGTCTGTTAGGGGAGGACATTTGGACTACACGAGTACCTCTGATCAGTTGGAAGAGGGTTGAGTGACATCCAACCAATGGATCCAAGCTTCAAAAGGGTAGATGGTCGTGGGAAACCAGACATGGACTGGATGTTGTACCACCAAGCACACATTGCCATATGAGAGAGTAGACGTGGATACATAGTTACAGGGGACCTCCTGAACCAGTATAACACCTACTCGATTCATCACTACATACACTGGTACAAGCCATGGGCAACACTTTACATGTTGAAGACACCTGTTGAGCCTCCAACAATGGCCTATCATAGATCTCCCTCAGAGCGCCTTCTGGTAAGTTTAAATTGAATATGCTATAAATTTCTGAAATAATTTCCTTTTTCATAAATATTAACATATTTCTTTTGTTAATTCAGAGGGATTTTTTCCTTGGTACTGAACAAGCTTTGCAGCAACACTTCAATGGTACTGATGATACACAACAGCAGAGGGACATAAACACAATTGCATAACTTTGTCGTGGTTTGCGTAGGCAGTTGTATATTCAAGATCAAGGATATTTTGAGGATAGAGGTGAGCATGATACACCATTCTCCATGACCCAGAAATCTCCTCAGCATTACAGTGGATATGCTGGACCGTCCACTTATCCTGATCAAGGGCCCTCTGCGGACCTCTTCAGCAGCCAGGTGCCAGCGGATTTGGATGCATACCTCACCCCAGATTTTGTACCAAGCTCCATTCATAGAGATGACATAGCCGAGGAGGAACATCACATGCTACGTCAAAGGCCACGGCGACCTCAACAACATTACACTCTAGGCACTGATGCATTGCCACAGAGGCCACGTAGGCGACGCTAGTTCATCCTTTGATGTGTTTCAGTATGCTTATGTTAGGGATTATTTAATTTCAGTATGCTTATGTTATGGATCCTTTTATGTATTTCAGTATGCTTATGTTATGCTTATGTTAGGGATTAATTTTATCTAGTGGTCTTGCATGCTAATCCTTTGCTTTAATGTTCAAATAAGATGAAATGAAGATTACTAGCATTATAATGATTTAGTTTTATTTATGTACTAATTTTAATAAATTAAAATTTCACTATAATGAATGAACTTTCAAAGAAGTTTAATAGCATTATACACAGGATATGTATAAGTCACATGGCTTCATTTCATTTAAATCCAGACAAAAAGTCATATCCAAATTTAAATTTAATCTAGAATATTAGTTTATCTCTGCAACCGGCCTAATTGCTAAACAGCTAATGAACTTTTTTGGCGGGTAGGAGGTCGCGGTGGTTGACCGCTATAGATTCTCCATTAAAAAAATTTGTAGGATGAGAAAAAAACAAGTCAGGACTCGTGAGCAATAGGTGTAGAATACTTTTTTTTATAGCCTAAGTCGCCTGTTTAACGGGCGACTTATAAGTCGCCTGTTATCCGGGCGACTTATTAATATAACTATTTCTTGGCCAACTCAGCATAACGGCTACAATCCTATTCAACATAAGTCGCAGTTTAAACAAGCGATTTTGCCTATATTTAAATTTTTTAAAACATGCATAAATTGTTAATACAATTTTTAATCACGCTTATTCTTAAAATTTCCCTTATATCTATGTATATATATATATATATATATATATATATATATATATATATATATATATATATATATATATATATATATATATATATATATATATATATATATATATATATATATATATAAAGAGAGAGAGAGAGAGAGAGAGAGAGAGAGAAATACATTCTTCGCCGCCTTCTTCCAGCCTGAACAACCGCCGGCCAACTCGACGTACAACCTGCAGCTCAACCCCGACCTACTCTGATTCCCGCAACCGACGTCGCCGGTTCATCCGCCGCACACCAACAATTTCTACGCAACTATCTCCCCCACAAATCACCAACCCAGCTGTGGGCTTTCATCATCCCTCCTCATCTATCCATAAATCGAGCAAGAGCTCGTGAAAGCCTCTGCCAACTACTGCCTGCATCTTCTAAATTCTACCCGATCCACAATGATCTACGACGTCATCTTCATCTCCATCATTTTCCTTATCAGTATCATCACCTATATCATCTGTTTAGTGTGGCATTACTTTGTTGTTGTCACTCCACTTCAGCCCGAATACAATGCTGAGACTGAAATTGGCAACTCTACGCTTAGTACTTGGCCTACGTTCACCAGTAAGGATCCGCGAGCGGTCAACACCATTTGCTGCTCTATTTGTCTGGCTAAATATGAGGAGGAGGGGAAGGATAAGGCATTGAGGCTTCTGCCGGAATGTGGACATTTATTTCATGCAACATGTGTGGATCCGTGGCTATGGCGGCAACGTACATACTTGCCCGGTGTGCCGGTCGTCGGTGGTGAATTTGGACATGCAGACCTCTTTAGCCGTGGTAAATCCAATTGATATTGAACATGCTTAGATATATACAAATATGATACACATCTATAATTTATGATAGTAGAGTAATGCGTGCCGGTTTTACATTAAACATAAATATATAGGTTGGTTATTACTTTATTAGCATGTTTGGTTGTGTGCTTAAGAATGTTAAAAATCATATATAAGTTAGTGACTATTGTGAAATAAATAAATTAAGTGATATTAACGTTGATGTATAACAATATATCACTTTTGCTTTTTTGGTTGGTCTGTTCCATGCAAAAATGTTGTGATTTTTATTTTCAATTAACCTTCTTATGTATGTGACTAAGAATAATGTTTGATCATTGTATATGACTTGAGGTTTGATAATAATTTTATCTTATGATTTATTTTTTCAAATAAATATAATATAATTATAAATTAATGATCATTAATCTCAAGAAGCAAGAAGGATAATAATAAGAATAAATTAATTGATTGAATGGTTATTTTTCCTCTATATGTGCAACACTTTATACAAAGAAGATATATGACGATCGGCCATCAAGATGGCGCGCTACACTAATTAATGTTGAAGGCATTAGGAACATTACTATTATAATTGTTGATTAGAGAGAATGATTGATTCATTAAGCTTAGTTTTAGAGCCAAGTTTTGTATCTATCGAGTATTTGCTGTTGAAGGCCAAAAATTGCAGGAAACCGAACCAATAAGCGTAGACAGTGGTGCTTGACCATTATATCAGAAGAATTCAAAGGATTATCTTTATCTAGTTAACTAATAGATTATGGAATATCTTGTTATAAGCTCGGTAAGTTCTCTATTAAACCTTTATATTTCAAATAAATCCATGATATTTTATATATATTAATTTTAGTTTATTTATCATATTTTAATTATATATAAATATCAAAATAATATATAAATATAATAACTAGATTAATTATAATTTAAATTTATTAATTTTATAAAAATAAAATAAATAAAATAATAAATTGTCCATTATAAATTATCATGAAATCTAATTTTCAGTATAAAAAATGTGTTAGCAGAGATATATATATAACAATCATTTTATTTTTATATAATATTAAGTTAGAAAGATTGTGTTCTTTTTGTATTAAATTATTGATCTTGTCAAAAAATTAATACTTTCTATAGTTGCAAGAAATTATATGTGCAAAATATGCGAAGTTTGGAAGAAGAGAATTAAGGGCCTTGAAGCTAAATTTATCATCTCTTATTAGGACCGACCAGCTACCAAAAAACTCTATCACTTAGAACCAGCAGACCGAGGCTTAGAGCCATTACCAAATCCAGACAAAGAAATATTTAGGAGTTGAGGTTTTCAATACAGGCATACTAGCTAGTAGAAATTCCACCGCTCAGCTATGCCATTTTCTATTGTTGGAAACTTGGAATGGCTCTTGTACGTCTTTTGTAGTAATATAAATTATAAAATGATAAATCTTTATTTGATTGCTTTCATATATACAAATTGACCTATATAAAGACAAGATAAAAAGCAATAATGGAAATATATAAAATAAAATATTCTCATTAATGAAAAAATATTACATGAATAAATAATATATATTCTTACTATAAATTATATATATATATATATATATATATATATATATATATATATATATATATATATATATATTTACTATAAATTTTATATGACAATGACTAAATCAAATAACTCTTGGTTCACTATAAGTAAAATGCTAAATACTGATGGAAATTTTAGGACGAAAATTCCGACTGATTTTCGAATGGTTTCTAAAGAATTTTTTTGTGGAATTATAAAATTTTTTGAAAAATAACTAATTAATTAACTAATATAAATTAATTAATTTATTAATTAACTAATAATTTAATTTAAGTAATTAACTAATTAAGTAATATTTATTTTTTTATTATTAATCTTAATATTCTATGAATTTTTACTCAGTTGGATTTATTTGTCTCGATGTAAGGAATCTATATCTTATTTCTTATTTCAATAATATTATGTTTTTGATATTTTTTATCAAATTTGTATTTTTGTTACTAAAAAATGTGAATAATTTTATATTTAAAAAAATTTAAATATATTATAACTTTTTATATAATATAAAGATCGAGATTATAAATAATGAGTATATTTTTTAAAAAAAATTCAATGGTTATTTCAAAAAAATAATAATTTTTGTCTATTCTGAAATTTATTTTGACATCTAAATATAATTCATTAGTTCAATCAAAGCTTCTAAATATTGTTATATACATTCCCTAGTTCTTTAGTTAATTTTTAAAAATATGAATTTTTACTCAGTAGGATTTTATATTTTTTACTGTCAGGACATTTTGACACTTTCTGAATTAAGCTGAATTATATTTTATTTACTGCAATGCATTATAAATGAATGTGAATATATAAACATGTAATAGCTGGTCACCGTCACGATTATAGTATTGTGATAATAATATGTGTAGGAAAAAATAAATAAAGACGGATTGTTCACTAACATTAGCTGGACACTAATTGACTGTATATATAGGATGCTGTTCTGATGAGCTTTCTTTTAAAAATTATAGTCGGGCGTTATCATCTACTGATTCACATGATATTGATTGAGATTTATAAGAAGATAATTATTGTACCGACAGACAAAGAGTAACTACTCTATTTATTGAGTCAATGGGTTTTTGATATTAACATTAATATTAGAAAAACTTCATTTTATCCATGACTTACTTGTTTAATATGATTATTAATGCATGCTACTAAATCAATGCCACTGTATGACTTTACTATCACTTTCACCTATGATGCCGATGTTACTACTATTCTAATGTTATTAATATGTTGATCACATGATATATATTGAGCACGCGCACTGGACATTAAAATTGAGTTGACACTAATATGATATTTCTGAGCATGTGATACACATATACAATTATTTTTATATAATTTTAGTATATTAACATGATTTTTAGCAGTCATTAACGATATTTTAATTTGATATTTTATATGATTTCTCTATTGATTGTAGTATTTATATGACAATTTTTTTTAGTGATTCAACACCTATACCAATTTACTGATTTCTTTAGAGGATCAGGAGTATGAGATTGATCTAGATTTCTCACATTTTGTTTATCTATTTTTTATACTTAGGATAGAGTAGTTATAATATGATTGTATACATCCAAAGTAGTATATATGATTTTTAGGAATGAATATAAATGTATATATTGATGTATTGATAACTTTTTTGTTGGTATTTATATTGATAAAAAAAATAAATAACTCTAATTATAATTTATTAAAATAATAAAATAATGATTCTTCTAAATTAAATTCTGGGGCATCATACACAAATAGACACACAAGTGCTAGAAGGAGCAACATAGGGTATATGAGCGAGAGAGGAGGGCCTATGTAAGTATATAAATTTACAATATTGAGAAAATATTTTTAAGTGGAGATTATATAATGATTAATCTTATGTTAGATTTTATAGGATGAGTATATATGGTTTCAAGAGAGCCAAGCTGTAGCTAATGAGAGATGCTTTGGGGGTTCAGGTGATATTTTTGACTATTGTAAGGGGTAGGCGGAATATAAAAAGGGTGAGTTTATGGGTTATGCTCACAGGACAATGCAAAAGAGGTACAGCCCATTGGTGTCTCCAATTACTCTACAAATAACCATTAGAGTTTGTATAGCCAATATGTGGCTAACCAGACAACAGAGTTAAAGCATGTCCGAAAATCATAAGTGGTCAAGCACATAAAGATATTAGACGAGCTTCAGAGATTGAGAGAGTATATTAGTGGAAATCAGCAGACGCTTGTATCGATCGAGTAGGAGAGTGATGACATAAATTCCCCTATATTTTTACTATAAATACTATATAACAATGATTGAATCAAATAACTCTTAGTTCACTATAAGAAAAATGCTAAATATTTATCGAAATTTTAGGACGAAAATTCCTGCTGATTTCCGAAGGATTTATGAAGAATTTTTGGGTGGAATTTTATTTTATTTTTGAAAAATAACTAATTAACTAACTTATATTAATTAATTAACCAATTTAAATTACTTTAGTTATTAATTAACTAATTATTTAATTTAATTAATTAACTAATTAAGTAATATTTATTTTTAAATTATTAATCTTAATGTTCTATGAATTTTTACTCAGTAGGATTTTCTACTACCTACCGTCAAGATTTGACACTTTTTGAATTAAATTCAGTTATATTTTATTCACTACAATCCATTGAAAATGAATATGAATTTGTAATTAAGTAATAGTTAGTGTGAGGTTGATAATGGTGTGGTTTTACTTGGAAGTTGTGGTCCTGTTCTGCCCGATGTCGTGTTAGCATCGACTTCCCCTGTTGCTGAGGTGGAGTCTCAGCCTTTACCCGTCCAGGTTATCGATGAATGTCTGGTTGTTAATGTAGGGATGGTTTCGGAGGCTAAGGCTGTAAATGAGAATCGGGCTGATGTTGATCTCGTCTCATCTGACGTCTCTCCTGTGACGGTCTCAACTTAGGTTCTAGAGGATAGGGATAGTATTGAAAGGATGGATCAGTGTGGTGTTAGCAATGAGGCTGTTAATTTTGGTTTATCTCCTAATGTTGTTCCCTTCTTTCCTCCGACTTTTCCACCTACCAGTACTGTGTGTGTGCCTGGAAAAATTTCAGGATCTTTAGTTGTGGGTCCTTCTGTGGATTCGGGCCCTGGTCTGGGTATGGTTGTGCCTCAGGATGGTAATTCGGTGGTAAACAGGTTTACGGAGGTACATATCACTTTGGTCGATTCGCGCAACTTAGGCTCTACTTTAGGCGATAGCTCTGGTATGTATATTAGGAATCATGTGAATTGGTTGGAATCGTCAGATGGTGATCCTGAATCCGAATTTTCTAATGGTGGTGATTTGGCTGAGACAGATTTCTGTGGGGGCTCGGACCTAGGAATTGATTTTTCTCTTGTTAATATTAGAAATTCTACCATTGTTGACCTTTGGGGAAGAGCTCGTGGCCGTGGTAGGGGCCGGCGCAGGAGATAGTTTCTTATTGATTGGATTGCCCACTGGTTTTGTTTTGGTTCAGTTTGTTGTTCTTTATGTTGGATGCTGAGGTTTCGAGCAATGATGGGTTTGGGCTTGCGTCACTGATGCCAAGCTGGTGGCAACCATTGGTGTGTTTTTTCGAGTTGGTTCGTGTCTGTTGCTGTATCCACCTTGGACGGTCCTGGTGAGGTGTCAGTGATGCTGGAAGCTTTAACCACTTACTGAGCTCACGTTCTATTGTATTTCCCCTTTGGTTTTGCCTGTTTTTCCTTGGTTGCAAGGTTGGTTATTTTGATTTGAATAGAATGTTTTGTTAAAAAAAAAAAGTAATAGTTAGTCGTATAGTGTTGTGATAATAATAAGCGTGTGAGGGAAAATAAGTAAAGACTTGTTAATCCCTGACATTAATTGGAGACTAATTAACCTATACAAGATGGTGGACTGGCAGGTTTTCCTTTAAATAATGTAGTTGTGTTATCCTCTATTGATTCACGTGATATTGATTGAGAGTTATAAGAAGATAATTATTGTACCGATTGGCAAAAAGTTATGACTCTATTTATTGAGCCAATGTGTTATTGATACTAACATTGATATTGGAAAAAATACCACTTTAGCAAGGACTAATTTGTTTAATATGATTATTAATGAATGCTATTGAATCAATTCCACTATACGGCTTTACTATCACTTTCACCCATGATGCTGATATTACTATTATTTTATTGTTACTAATATATGGATCATGTGATATATATTGAGCATGTGTAGTGGACAATGACACTAAGTTGATACTAATATGATATTTTTGAGCATGTGATAAATAAATACAGTTATTTTTATATGATTTTACTATATTGACATGATTTTAACCGTCTTTATCAATATTTTTGATTTGATATTTTATACAATTTATCTACTTATTGTAGTATTGATTAAATGATTTATTTAGTGATTTGACACATGTACTGATTTATCAATTTCTCTATTGTATTGCCCTATGATCATGTAAATGCTACTATTATGATTTGATTGCTCACATGTATATTGCTTCTTTGTATTGTGTTGAGTTCAGTTATATGATTTGATTGTTTATTGGGCTTATGAGCTCATTATATGTGATTAAATATTTTCATGTTATGGCAGATGATAAAGCGTGTAAGATTGACTAGGATTTCACATATTCTTTTTTTTAGCTATTCTTTTGTACTTAGGATAAAGAAGTTATTGTATGATTGTGTAGATCTTAAGTATTATATATGATTATTGAGAATGAATATAGATGTATATAATTATGTTTTGATTACTAGTCTTATTTTTGTGGGTATTTATATGAATATATAAATCTAGTTGTTATTTATTAACAAATAAAAGAATAATTTTTTCAAATTAGATTATGGTATCATAATTGATATCAGAGCAATAGTATTAAAATAATTAATTATTACTAGAGTTATAGGAATTGATTATGAGTCAATTAGAATGGGTAATTTAAGATAAATTATGATTCATATATAATTGATTGCATATGTGAATAACATGTACCATGAACTGCATAACTATATGATTTTTTGATGAATTTTAATTTAAATTTTGATCATACGGATTTGATTTATAACGATTTTATTCTCAAATCTTTAAAAGAAATGTCAGGGAAGACATTTTTTAAGGTGGATATATTATAAAAATCCAGATAAATAATTTTTTTAGGCCGGATTTATTATAAGTCAAAATCATAAATCACTGTCTCTATATCATTTATATAAATATTTTAATTACACAATTTTTTTCATTATTTTTGGATACTGATGAAAATCCTTAAGAAAATGATACATATTAATAAAAGTGGAAATTTTGGGACTATTAGGTGTTCGTTTTGCAAAACTATTTCATTAAAAATTTTTAAATAAAAATTTTTAGTTTATAAAATTTATCTTATAATATTTTAAGCATCATAATATTTTATATGAATTTTATACTAAAGTTTAAATAAATTAAATAATTATATTAATAATATATTAATTATTATTTTATTATAAATATATAAAATCACTTAAGAGAATCCATTAAAATCTTTTTTTTTAATCACTTAATTCGACTAACATAGAATGAATTAGAGATTTTAAGAGAGAAAGAGATGAGCGAGAAAAAGAAGACTTAGATTTGTAGGTCATAAAGCAAATTTCATCCATTGAGCCTATTAGATGATTTGTTTGTCTCACTGTAAGAAATTTATATCTTATTTCTAATTTCAATAATGTTGTATTTTTTATATTATTTTATCAAAATTTTATTTTCATTACTAAAAAATGAGAATAATTTTATTTTGGAAAAACTTTTACTGAGTATTTTTTTATATGTTATAAAGATCGAGATTATAAATATTTTGAGTATATTTTATAAAAAATTTCCTTGGTGATTTAAAAAAATTTACCTATTATAAAATTTATTTTGACATTTAAAAATAATTCTTTAGTTCAATAAGCTTCAGAATGTTGTTATTTACAATCCCTAGTAATTTGATTAATTTTTAAAAATATGAATTTTTACTTAGTAGGGGTTTATGTTTCCTGCGGTAAGGACATTTTGATACTTTCTGCATTAAGCTCAAATATACCTTATTTACTGCAATGCATTAAAAATGATTTTGATTTTATAAATGACTAATAACTGATCTCTATCACTATTATAGTATTGTGATAATAATATATGTATGGGTAAAAATAAGTTAAAACTTTTTAGTCACTAATATTAGTAGGAGACAAATTGACCAGTATAGGATGATGGGCTGATGGACATTACTTTAAATATTATGGTTGTGTGTTATCCTCTACTGATTTATGTGATACTGATTAAGAGTTATAAGATGATGATTATTTACTTATTGAACCGACAAGTTATTGATATTAACACTTATTAAAAAACACTATGTTTTATCTAAGACTTAATTGTTTAATATGATTATTAATACATACTAATGAATTAATGCCACTGTACGACTTTACTATCACTTGTAATGCTGATGTTACTATTATTCTAATGTTATTAATATGTTGATCACATGATATAGATTGAGCACGTGTACTGGACATTGAAACTTAGTTGACACTAATTTGATATTTCTGAGCATGTGATACACATATATAATTATTTTTATATTATTTTATTATATTGCATAATTTTAATAGTCATTATCGATATTTTGATTTGATATTTTATATAATTTCTTTATTAATTGTAGTATTGATCATACAACTGTTTCTTTAGTGATTCAACACATATACTAATTTACTGATTTTTTTAGAGGATCATTAGTGTGGGATTGATCAGGATTTCTCAAATTTTGTTTATCTTTTTTATTATTATTAATGAATTATATTATTAATTAAATTTTGTTTATCTTTTTTATTATTATTAATGAATTATATTATTAGTTAAATTTTGTTTATCTATTCTTTTATACTTATGATAAAATAATTATGATATGATTGTATAAATTCTAAGTAGTATATATGATTTTAGGAATGTATATATATATATATATATATATATATATATATATATATATATATATATATATATATATATATATATATATATATATATATATATATATATATATATATATTTGTGTGTGTGTGTTGATAACTTATTTTATTTTTGCTAGTATTTATGCTGATAAACGAAATTAGATGGCTCTGATTGTTATTTATTAAAAAATAAAATAATAATTCTTCTAAATTAAATTCTATGACATCATACACAGACACAACCACAAGTGCTATAAGGAGCGACATAGGGTGGACGAGCGAGAGAGGAGGCCTATGTAAGTATATAAATTTATAATATTAAGAATTTTTTTTAAGTGGAGATTATATGAATTAATCTTATGTTATATTTTGTAGGACGAGTATATATGACTTCGAGAGAACCAGACTGCAGCTAGTGATGGATGCTTTGGAGGTTCAGAAGATATTTCTTTCTGTACTATTGTATTTGGCATAGGGGGTAGGCAGAATATAGAAAGGGTGAGTTTGTGGGTTATGCTCACATGCATACACATAAGAGGAACAAGCCTATGGTATCTCCAGATACTCTACAATCAGCCATTAGAGTATGTATAAGCAATATGTGGCTAACCAGACAACAGAGTTAAAATATGCCCGAAAATCACAAGTGGTCTGCACATGAAGATACTAGTTGAGCTTCAGAGATTGAGAGAATATATTAGTAGAAATTAGCACGCGCTTGTATCTATCAAGTAGGAGAGTGATAATATAGATTCTGATTAGATTGTCTTTACTTTTTTATGTCATTTTCTTTTTATGGTGTATAAGAACTATGTTTATTGTAACAGTTATTGCAGCATTAACGTTGTATTATATTGTAGAGCTGTAAATAATTTATGCAATATGTTTATTGTAGTAGTGCTGTAAGCAGTGTTTGTTGAAATATTATAATATTTAACCATTACTAAAAAACTGCTTGAATTACGATTATTATAAAGCCGACTAATTGACATGAGGTGTTTTTTTTATTTATTTATGGTACATTCTTGCGGTGTATTTGTGGTGGAATTTTTGTCGCGAAGTACGATACAAAGAATTTTCATGAGATTTATAGTGAAAATACTTAGCCGTAAGTTACTGCGAAAATTATGTTACAATTCACAGTGAAATTTTCACCACAAAGGCCTCTGTAAATTGCGATGTTTTGTATCGCCAATATCCATAGTACTTTACGATAAAAATTTTCACCGCAATTTACAATGAAATTTCCGAATGACAGCCGTAAGAAAAATGTCATTTTCTGGAGCTCAAAATATGTCGTACATCCATCATATATACACCACAAAATATTTGCGGTAGTTTTTTTTTCTACACGTTCGCACTCCCTCAAGTCGAGACTTCATTTAGTCGCCATGAGCTCTCCTTAGTCTAACCTTGATTGATGATATTTGGACTCATTTTCCACCTAGTGTCCTTTTCGCCACATATACTAATATACATAGTTTTTTATTTGAAAATAGTATTTATATTAATTTAAAGTTAATAATCTATTAAATTTTGCAAAAATGAATGTGCCGGAGCTTGGAATAAGTAGATCTAAAAAGGCTATTTTAGTTGTCATTCCTTATATGCGTTTCTTTCTAAAGTTTTCAATTCCTTTACACTCCTAATTTTTGAAAAAATAGATATGCATATGTGGACATAAAAAAAATTTATATATATACTAGTTTTATTGCATGTGCATTAAATGCACGTTAATAAAAATGTTAAAATAAAAATTTATATAATAAATATTTTAATTATATTTTATTTAATAAAAAATAAAATTATTATCTTATTTATATAATTAATTCTAATTATTAATAATATTAGCAAAATTTTATATAGTTTTCTTAAAATTATTATAAAAATAATGATAGGGAACATTAACATCATAGATTTCTTTTGTTTTGAGATATTCTAGAGCTTTTTCATAATGTTCTCATGAAAAGACTGAATTTGTGATTGATCATCCATTTCATATGTGTTCTCCATTTTTCAACCAAATGTGAAACTTTCATAGCTCTCGAATATTGAACTATGACCAATTATCATTTTAATTTGTATTACAGCTCAGTTGTTGTACTTTTCCTACTACATGTTTTCTTGTTTTCCTCGATAGTGAAAGGTATTAATTTTTTTACTCAAACAGCTAAAGTGAGCAGCTGCTTCAAAAACAACACACAAAAGATGCATTGAATTAAAACATTTATATATTTATATTAATATATGATCAATTTTAAGTTAGTAAATTTGCTTATGAAGTGAAGTGATAAGAAAAAAAAGCATAAGAAAATAAATCAATTTTGATTAATTTATTTTGATTAGACATTCCAACTTATATTTTAAAAATTAAACAAAGAAAAGAACCAACGTAAACATTATAGTTCATTTAGTGAGGTACCAATAGTGATCCATGATATAAATTCTGGATCAATGTTAACATCATGAATTATAACATCTTACAAATGAACAAACAAATTGAAGGAGCAAGTGTATTGATTACCAATAATGAAATAGCAAGCAATTCATCCACCTCTCTTTGATCTGAGAACATTTCTGCCTTAGAGATCAATAGAGTCATCCTTAGTGAAAATTAGACTCCTACTCTCCGAGCTATTAGCTACTTCCATTCTCTTATGCTGGATTTCTTCTTTTCACTTAAATCGAGATATATAAAGAAAGAGAAAGCGCACATACAACTCATCATCACTCATCAGTGCTTCTTATCAAATATTATTTAATCATGACTTTATTAATTAATCAAGCAAAAAATGATTTGTCTCTAAAAATAGTCACCAATTTCAAATTTCAGACTTTAATAATGGCTTGTTTGTATCATTCATAAATTGATAAAGATTAAATTCCTAAAAAGAAATCAAAGAAGTAAACAAAATTAAGCATTCTCTGACATTAATTCAGAATGAGCTTAAGTACAAAAACAACATACCATATATTCAACGATAAAGTATAACACATCGTGCTCTCTAAAGACCTTATGTTTCACAATATAATGATGATTAATTTTCCAAAGGGACTACAGAACAAATATTTATCATATCTTAAAATATACATGAAATGATGTAAAAAATAAACAAATACTTGACTTTCATTAAATATGGTCCAACATTTTTACACCAACAAAGTATTTTTTTGGGATTAATAGCATCAGAAGCCACCTCTTCCATATCCTCCCAAATACCAAATTCAGCTTCAGCAGAACTTTGTTTCTGCCTCATTGTTCCGGTGTTGGTTAAAAAGGTTTCCTTCAACCTCTGGAATTATCATGTTAGCATTTTCGGCTTCAGCAAATCTCTAAATTATAAAACAAAATTTACAAAATATTGAAAGCATAATACCACAAAATTATTAATTTTCTAAAAATAAAATAATGAAGGGTACAAATTACACACAAATCATATAAAAAGAACAATAATCTAATTTAAAAAAGTTAAAAAACTTCATAATAGGCAATTATTAGTTGATCGCATTTTGTTGCAGTTTTTGATATCAGATTTTGCTATGGTTTTAAGCACATATATTTAATTTAAATTTAACAATTACTTCTGCTTATAGATTCATGAGTTAACTTTCTAACTTGACAAAGAAAAAAAAAAAAAAAAAAATGAAAAGGAACTATTCGTTTGAAAGAAGAAAATTGAGGACTGCTGATATCTTTCATTTTTTTTTTTTAAATTTTTAATGCAGAAATATCAATTTGATGCGTGCATGATTCAATATCATTAATCAGCAACTACTTTAAGCAAATTAATCAGATCTTACTTAGTTCAGATGCTAGTAATCTTATTTAAAACTCTTGGCCACCATCAATTAAATGCTTGAGATCTATTAGCTCATTTCCCCAAGTAATGCAACACTGATATTAGCACTTGCATAAGCCAAACAAGAAAAATTCGTCAAACACCATAACTTGCACTCCTACAAGCTAATGCTCTGAATAACTATGGCGGTTGCTGTATCTGGATGCTTTATTCCTATCATTTTCAGGGTAAGAACAGGCATTAAGGTTTGAATTATTTTAGTGAAGCTTGACATGTTGATGTAGTGGATCGTCGGAAGAATCAACCTGCAAGAAGGATTTCGTTCCCAATCCAGGGAAGAAGGCAAACACAAAGCTTCAAAGCTTTAGAATGTCATAATATTCTTCAATGAGCCATACTCCTCCAAAACATCCCCATATAAACTAGCTATAGAAGATTCTAGAAAAGCTCATAACAAACTAGATAAGATATCCTAAGGAATACTTGAAGCTTAAAATGCTCTGCATCATTCTCCCCTTGCGTTAAAAATGGCTCGACTCCGTTGAGACGCGTTATTTAAAGAGAGGTTGTTGCATAAGACAGATTCTTGGATCGAATTAGATTTTGTTCTCAATATTTCCCTCCTCTGGAGTGACCTTTTGGAAGTCCCCAAAATTCATGCCCAGATTCTTGATAGGGTTATAATGAATTGATAGTTTTAGTATTGCCTTGGGCTTGCAAGATTTCTCAAATTGTACTCTAAGCAATTCCTTCACATGAAATTTTCCTTGCGACAATCCAACACCAGCAGGAGAATTCAAGTATATAATACTAGAAACCTTAGATCAGCTGTAGGGATTCAGAAGCAGCTCAGGCAAACTTTCAGCTTTCCCCTCGGTTTGAAATTGAATGGACTATGCTCATAGATGAAGCCGTCAAAGCTAGAGTAGCCTGGGTCCCCATTCAACCAAAGGACCAAAGGGTCTTTCTCCAGATTCCACTCTGATTCCATGAAGTAGTAGTATAGATTCTTCTCGTGGTTCGTATCAATTGTAACATACCTAGTGTAATGCTTCGACAGAAAAGTTCCATTGGAACCAGTCATGTGGGAGACCAATGTGTTCTCTGGAATATTGTTATCCTTTCCTTTCAACAAAAATTTGTCGCCAGTAGGTGAAGAATCAAGAGATAAATCTTTAACAGATCCTGAGCTTTTACTATTGAGATTTGATTGTTTATCGTCGAACTTCTCATCATTCCCAGATTTGGCAACTTTTCTCTCCATTGAATCCTCTGGTGCAGTAGTATCACCCTTGCCTGAAACTTTTTTCCAAACTTGCAATGCTTCCATCATGCTATCTCTCACTGGTTTCACCTTATCAAAATGACAAGCCTCAAGAGACTCGATTATTTGAGAAGTCCCATCGATAATCAAATGGCCTGAATAAGAGGCAAGCACAACCAAAGCATCTGCAGCAAACTTACGAGTGGCCCAATCACTATTCTCAAGACCTTTACGAATGTTTTGAAACACAGTTAGCATACCCCGGGTACCAATTGCACCTATCCTTGTCAACTTTGCAATTAGCTTGGAAGGTCCAACCATGCTATCTTCTTGGTTCTCAAAGGAATCGGAAGCAGTCATCTGCATATTCGGTGGATCCTCCTCATCGACATCAGCCAAGAATAGCTCCAACTTTTCTTCTCCAGCGCCCATATCATCAACAATACAAGGCGCACCAATTTAGAATCTGACCCTTCATTGACATTATGTCGAGCAGTTGGGGAGCATTGCAGATGGTCAGCTTTGTCAGCCAAATTTAGATAGGGCATGTTCACACCTGCAGAGAAAACATTCCCAATACCACTTCCAATGGCTTTGCCACATACTTCAATACCATTTGTATTTATTTCAGCAATGCTAAGGGTATGAAGACTATTACATACCTCGATAAAATGGGCCTCATGTGAGTTGCATTGATCACTGTATCCACTGGTTAGATGATTCTATCATCGCTTTTGCTGGCATGGGTTTCATCATATTTCACCTGTGACCCTGGCTGGTTTTCAAATCTCCCGTCAACAACCTCTATCTGTTGCTCCGGTTGGTGGCTATTGTTACCATTTTCCTCTTCTACTTTCTCTTGCTTTGCTCCTTCTCATTTTGCTTCTTCTCCGGTTGGTGGCCATGCGTTGAATCGCGTTCGTCGCCATGCGCGGGTTCGTTGTTTGCGTGCTGAAGCGGGAGTGAGACGATCGAGTTTGATTTAGGCGAAGTAGTATGTAGAGGCGGAGGATCTCGCCATCGCATCGGACGCTCGAGCGGTGAATCACGCCATCGGAGAGGGAGCTAGAGCGGAGGGTAATCATTAACGACGGTGGGAAAATGGTGGGACTGATGGCGTTCGCGTGGAGCGAACGAGAGAAGTGAAGAAGAAGAAGAATATAATACCTCGGTATGGTTGCCGACGACATTCACATCTTCCTTATTGCCCGAAGGTTTTTGTCAATCCTATCAAGGTTTCTGTCTACCCGAACGAGTGATTCCTTCGCTTGAGCTTGATAGAAGGAGATTCGGCTTCGAGCATCGTCGACAGCCCACCTTCCTCAGCGTCAATCGTCGTCGACTGTCAATCTTATTCCGTGGCTTCGATCGTCGTCGACAGCCGATCTTCTTCCGCAGTCCATCGATCTTCGCAAGCTCGAGGCTCTGATACCAACTGATGTAGTGGATCGTCGGAAGAATCAACATGCAAGAAGGATTTCGATCCCAATCCAGGGAAGAAGAGGAACAAAGCTTCAAAGCTTTAGAATGTCATAATATTCTTCAATGAGCCATCCTCCTCCAAAACACCCTATATAAACTAGCTATAGAAGATTCTAGAAAAGCTCATAACAAAGTAGATAAGATATCCTAAGGAATACTTTAAGCTTAAAATGCTCCGCATCAGCACTCCTCTTCATGCTTCTCCCCACTTCAAGAGAGATTATTTTGAATTCTTCCTCTCTTTTGGGCTCTTCGCCTCTCAATTGTCGCCTTTTTTATCCCATCTTTATGACGAGGGAAACGAAAGAAAAATGCGACAGGGCATAATGCTGGTGGGAAAGGAACAGGTTAATAATAAACGGCATTTTTAGTTTGTTTTTTGAAGTTTGTTTTTTGAAATATTAAATTTTATATCATTGGAAAAATATGTTACAAAGTTTTTAAAAAAGATCATAAACTCATTAGATGCTCAAAGGGATACATTGAAAAAATGAAAAAAAAAAAAAAAAAAAAAACTATAGAGTGAAAAATCCCACAATAGTTGCAGGCAATAAGCCAAATCCCAATTATTTTAAACATGTTCCTTTCGCACCGTCCTTATGCCCTTATCTCTGTTTGCTTTCGTTTCCCTTGTCATAAAAAAAGGATAAAAAAGGCGACAATGGAGAGGGGAAGAGCTCAAAGTTTGAAGAAGAATCCGAAACCATCTCATTTGAAGTAGGGAGAAACCTGAAGAGTGCATCTGACTGGGACCTCCAAAAGCTCCTGTTGGAGCTGCTTAGGCCGGTCGAGTTGCCTGTGTTGCATGGTGCGGCGGCAGTAGGTGTAGCCCTTTGGTGGCATCGAAGAGACTACTCACTCGTTGGATGACACCGAAGATCATGGGTGGTGTCGACGGCAGTAGAGGCGATGATGGAAATATCACAGATGTATTTGGCTTCAGCCATAGAGTAAGCAATAGGTGATAGCTAAGGTGTGCCATCTTGCCTAATCATACATTTTTTTTACTCTTTTTTTTTTTTAATATGATACCACAGAAATTATCAAACAATTTGGAAAGATTGTTCATACACCTTTTGTTAGCTTTGAGATTCTTACTCAATCTGAACAAGATAAAACTTTAGATTTTTGGCGTGCATATGGTTGATTATTAGTATTTTTAATTTCTCTATAAATTAATCTTATTCCAAACTATATTTTTAATCAAACTAAGTTCATCAGTTCTTCTTAGTGGTTTCTTGCAGCATTAAAATTATTGTGGGGTCATCAGTTGAAATGAAAGTGGTGGTGGGAAAGAAAAGGAAAGAGACAATTAGGAAGTCAGGAGATGAAGATATACAGAGGATTCTATGTTTTTTTAAACTATTTCGCTTCATTCAAAAGATAAATGTTTATGACGAGAATGAGTAAACTAGTTAATGTAAATATAAGCTTTGTTTACTTTTATTATAAAGTTGTAATAATATTAGGCTATATGTATATAAGTGTAGAAAATTTTCATATGTAAGGCAAGCAAATTCTGATCAACAACAACACTATCAACAATACAGATGGTCTGCTATAAAGATAGATTAAAGTAACCATCACATCCATCCAGTTGATCTGCTATAACAGTCGGGAGATGTCGAACTACAACACAATCAACAATACAGTTGATCTGCTATAAAAATAGATAAAAGTAATCATCTCATCCATCTAGCTCTTAAGTACATGTACAACCAACATGACACAGATCAAAGTTGTAACTACTTATGCTGCTCAGAGGTAACAATTTATTGATAATGAGCAGATCTAGATTGATTCCATACATGGTAAAAAAACTTTTCCACCTTGTTACCTCGAAATTCCATGCTCAAAGATATCGCCGAAAAGAATTCGTCTCCTTCTGGCTTCTCTCCCTTCAAGTTCATCACTGAAATCCTAATTCAAGGTTCAAGGAGAGACCTTCAATCTGACACTCTCAAGCTATTTGGAATTCGAACAGTTAGAGCCCTAATCTTCCAATGTAAACGATTAAGAATCTAGAATTATATATCACAAACAAATTCGACTAGGACAAGGATATGGAAAGATCAACTCGCCTTCTTGGAAGACGAAAATAAGGAAGAAGAAAGAGAAATTGATGTAGCCTTCATGAAAGAAGAAAGCGAAATTGGTGACGCAAATCAAACTCAAATGGGTATAGATTTAAACTAATAAAACATTAAAATTACCATAAAAGTTCATTTGTAGCTATAATTGAGCTCAAATAAGCTTTGGGTAAGCAAGCCCAAGTTTGTACAGGTATCAACTTTTTTAGGTTAGATTTTTCCATTTAAATTTAAATTCAGTTTAATATCATTTAGTTTGAGCTTTTCTACAATATTATGATAAATAAAGTTTCTTTTTTATGATTTTATGTAGGTGTGGATAAAAAAACAATTCTATTCTAAATAGGCTTAAAGATGTGAAAAATAATCAATGAAAATTTTCCAAAAGTTTTTCTCTTTTTCATCCCTTCCCCCCTTCCATAATCCTTCACCAGTCCCTTGTCACTATTATTCCTATTAAATTTTAGGAATGATGAGATCACTTTTCCCGGCAAACAAGCGGACTATCTAAGTGTTGAATTCTTAACAGTCGTGAAGAGCAGTCGACATTTCAAGGCAAAATTAATGCTCAACATCAACATCATTGACTCAAAGTTTTAAACAGCCTGTCGAGTTAGTCCGGCCTATATAGGACTCTAGGTGAGGTATCTTAAATTTTAAAGGTGATCTCGCATATACTATCCCTTGTAGTTGAGTTGATGAATTCTATTGATGGCTCATCGCTCGTGGTGATGATGAGTTGCTGGATTGTGTACAAATATCTGCTGCCCTGATGAACCTAAAGTGTTTTCTTGAAAGCCAACTTCCTTCAGGCTTCCTTGTCGAGTTGAGAACGATTACCCATGCGTGAGCCTTCACTTTTTAGGCTATGAGATTCTAGTTCTCTCCTTAGGATTGATTGAATACGTATGAAGCACATGAGAAATCAGGTACGAGTATACACAATTAATTGAGCATAATCAAAATATCAAATAAAAGTGAAATTCCCTTCAATTTGTAAAACAGTGATCATAGATTGTTAAACTTAATTTCCTTGTATTTATATTGAACTGCAGTCAACGATAAAATGTTGTCTTCATTGTATAATTATTTTCTAATTCAATATAGAAAAAAAAAATTATAAAATTTATCTACCTTGACTAATCAAGAGATTACCATAGGCATAACAAGATTTCTTGTGCAAATATATCAATATAAAGTTTCTCTCCAAGTTACTCTTTCAACAAATTGTTGTTTGTTGACATGTACATTACTGAACCTTTTAATGGAAATATAGCATCAATCTCTAGCCTTCACTTCAACCATCATTAAAATTAACGACTAATGGTCAGTGTCATTTAACTATTTATTTTTAGATACGCAATTTATTTATTTCTATTTGAACTATTAGAATCATTAATGAGTTGTTTGGTTGCAAGAATTAGAAGTAAAAAAGTTAACCAAATGTAGGTGGATTTTAAATCTTGGATATTTCCTTGAAAGAAAAGCAACTGCATAATAATCTTTTGTGGTATTTAAATTTCTAACTTAGTTCATTTCAATATATTTAGAATTTGCCTAATAATTTATTAAATTCTAAATACATTCAATTGAGAAGATTGATCTATAATCACGACCAAACACTAATACCAAAGGCATTACTAGTCACTGCCACCACTGCTATCATCAAAATCAACCATTGTAGTTGGCACCAGCACCGTCAACCCACCACTATATCCACCATCGTTTGTCATCGTCGTAATTCAAATATTTGTTTTACTTTGCAAGTAATCAAACATAAAAAAAAAAAAAAAAAATTAAACTCAAAAACTTCTTTTACAAGAGGCTAATAACTACAAAGTTTTTCATATATATGATTTTAATTTACAATATATTTAAAACACTCATAAATTTTAAATTCCACCAGCCAAATAGTGTTATTGGTATTAGTCGTTGTCGTATAATATTTATAGTAAGAATATATAGTATTTATCTATGTGATATTTTTTTCATTATTGAGAATATTCTATTTAATATATTTCCATTATTGTATTTTTTTTCTTGCCAATATATAGGTCAATTTGTATTAGCATGAAATCAACCAAATGAAGATTAAGCCTTTCACAATGTATATTTAATTTTATCTGTGGAATTTCTTGTAGCTTGTATTGACAACATTGATGCCTAAATAGTTTTTGGCAAGATTTACTATTGGTTTTAAACCTCAATCCATGCATGGGTTCTAAGTGATGAAATTTTTTGGTAGTTGATTCTTCAGAAACCTGTAAATTTGTAAATCAAAACAAATCTTATTAATCATTTATCATTTATCTCTTTGTTTTTCTATGAGATTCTCTCGCCCCTTTAGACCTCCTCAATCTCCTAACTCTCAAAACCTTCCTTTTCGCCTTATTTATATCTCCATAGATCTAAATGTACAAACTTTATTTTGAAACTTATTTTTTGGAAAAATTGTTCGGTTATATATATATTTATTTATTTATTTGAAAAAATATATTTTTATGCATACCCAGTCCCAATAAACACAAGAAGGCCTCCATTCTAAGAAATAGTCATCTAGTAATGATAAGTAGCTTCAACCGTCCCAAGACCCTTATTTCTCTGCTTCCAAAAATCAATTTACTCATAAATCAAAAGTAACAATTTGCTGATAATGAGCAGATCTAGATTGATTCCTTATATGGCAACAAACTTTTGCACCGTGCTGCCCCAAATTTTCATGCTCAAAGATATCGACGAAAAGAAACCGCCTCTTACTGACTTCTCGTCCTTCGAACTCATCACTAAAACTCTAATTCAAAGAGAGACTTCAATCCGACACACTCTAGCTATTTGGAATTTAAATAGTTAAACCCTAATCTTCTGATGTAAACAATTAATAAGTATATACCACAGATAGATTCGACTGGGACAGGGATGCGAGAAGATAAACTCGCCTTCTTGGAAGACTAGAAAAGGAAGAAGAAAGAGAAATTGTTGTAACCTTCATGGAGGGGAGTGAGTTTGTCTTCTTTTATCCTTGTCCCAATCAAATCTATATGTGGTATATAATTCTTGATTCTTAATCGATTACATCAAAAGAGTAGGACTTTAATTGTTGGAATTCCAAATTGCTTGAGAGTGTCGGATTGAAGATCTCTCCTTGAATTAATTCTTCAATGATGAGTTTGAAGGACAAGAAGCTGGAAGGTGGCGGATTCTTTTCGGCGATATCTTCAAGCAAGAAATTTGGGGTCAACACAATGCAGAAGTTTGTAATCGAGTAAGAAGGCATTCTAGATCTGCTCATTATCAGTAAATAGTAACCTTTGAGTATAATTATTTACAATTTCAATCTGCGTCGCATTGGTTGTAGATGTTCTTAAATGCTAAATAGATGAGATGATTACTTTTATCTATTTGTATAATAGATCAAATGTACTGCTAATTGTGTTATACTTGATTAGAATTTGCTTGCCTTATATAATCTAATTTACTTGCTGCTAATGCCTTTGCAATATCTTGTATGGCCTTTTAATCCTCAGTCACCGTCAATTTTATTTTTGTTTGTATCAGTTATATATACAGCTTCTCTGTCCTTTCGCTTTCCAAAGCAACTGCAGATATTTTTTTTGGAGACCAGTTGGGTATAGGCACATTGATATGGTATTCCTTTTCTCCCCACTTTTTCTGAATGAGCTGCTATTCTTGTTTTTTTTTTGTTGAAGAAAATCCAGAATAGCTTTTTTTTGTTGAAGAAAATCCATTAAGGGGCTTACGTGTTAATATATAAAAAAATACAAAGTCCTTAAAAATTGAAGAGTAGCAGCTCTGAAAAATTTATATTTTGCAAAATGAACCTTGTAGGATAAGTAGATTCAAGAAGACAAGCAAATTGAACATAGCTCAATAAATTTGATAATGTGATTAAGTGATTCAAGAGAATTTAAAAAATATTTAATAAAAATATTACTTACAATTAAAAAAATTATCAAAATAAATTTAATATCTTAAGCTCAATAAATTTTGCTTAAGCCTAGGGTGTCAATTTAGGGTCACGGGTCGGGTTCGGGTCAAGCTCGAAATTGACCCGACACTATTCGGGTTCGGGTCGACCCGACCCGTTTCTGCAAACGGGTCAATTTTCTAGACCCGAACCCGACCCTCTTCGGGTTCGGGTCAATCCGAACCCACTTGTTTCAGCCGCGGAAGCGCACAACCAGTGAAGCCAGCGACATCGGGCAGCACCGCAACAGTCGTGCGCGGGCGCGGCAGCAGGGCGGCGGGGTGACGCGGCAACGGGGCAGCGCCTGCAGCGGCCGCGATCAGCCGTTAGGGCACGAGTGAGCGACGCGGGCAGCCAGCAGCGATCGCGCGCGGGCAGCCGGCAGCTGTCTCGCGCGGGCCTGCGGCACGAGTGCGGGACGCGGGGCTCGCTCGATTGTGCGACGGCGATTTGAAGATGACTTATGCGACGCGAGTTCGGGATGGCGCGACGCGGGTTCGGGTTAGTGTTATTCCGGGTCAATTCAGGTCGTTCCCGGGTTTCCGGGTCAACCCGAATCCGACCCAATTTTGCAAACGGGTCGGTTTTCCAGACACGAACCTGACCTTCTTCGGGTTCGGGTCAACCCAAACCCGAAATTTTCGGGTCGGGTTCGGGTCGGTTCCAACATTTGAGCCACCATCAACATAGAATTCAAACCAGCAAGAATAAACAACTTGGACCTAAATAACAAGAAGAAAGAAATGAACAACCACTTATAAAAGATGCTCAAAACCAAACTGCGGCATCTAGCCCACCACAAATCCAACCCAAAGATATAACAGGCATGCGCAAAAAACCCAAACACCATCCAGCATACTTGGAGAAAGCTTAAAAAGATATTAAAAAAAAAAAAAAAACCACCCTTAAATAGCATACTTCACCAACAATTTTATTTATTTTTATTAAAAAGGAGACCAAAATAATTATTCTCTCTTTCAAGTGACCAAATATATCAGCATGGACACATCTTGAATATGTAAGCATTTAATTATCATAACAACCCTCTTGATGATATAGTTGGCTGCTAATCATAACTCGATCGCATGGGATTCTCGATCGCATTAGTTTGAAAAATATGATACGATAAAGATCAAAATATATGATGCATGAGTATTCTTTTTATAAAATGTTATATTTGCTCCACAAACTAATATGAAATTAAAAAAAAAATTGCATGATTATTTAAAAGTGTGATGCTTGATTTTAATGGTTTGAAATTATAAAATAATCCTCAATTTTCTTGATGGATCATTTTTTAATAAATGTGATTAGTGATTTGTCAAATATTGTTTGTCTTGAGGGTTTCTTCCATGATCTTATATTGCATTCATGCATCATATATTTTGATCTTTATCTTATCATATTTTTCAAACTGATGTGATCGAGAATCCCATGCGATCGAGTTATGATCATCATCCCCCATAGAGCCAACTATATCTTCAAGAGGGTTGTTATGATAATTCAATGCTTACTGATGTGGTGCAGTTTAGGAAGCTGAACACCTGAGGAGTATTGAACACCACAATAATGAATTATTCACATTCTTTTGCCCGAATTCAGAACCACGTTCTCATCCTTTTCAATTACTACATAATTAGCATTAGCCTAGCCTATATTTTATTAGCTAACTACTAGCTTTGCTTCTTTAGTTATCTTTTTACAACTTAGCTCATATATATTGCTGAATTAGAAAGGAACGAAGGAAGAGAAGATATTACTACCCAAATTACTGTTTCATTGTTCTTGAGTTTTCCTGTATCGAGGCTTTCGATTGCAGGGTTTAGATTGTTTTTGTTGCAGGTTTGCACCAGCTGGTATCAGAGCAATCTAGACGAGCACTGGGATGGCCGAGAATAGCCAACGAGCTACTCCCGATGAAGATCGGAGCCAGGATGTATGGACCGCCCTCACTAATATCTCCAATTACGGAGCGGAACTCAATGCTGAATTCTGGCGATTCTCACTAGAAACGAGACGGGATATACAAGCTTTGTAGCAAACCGTGGGCGCAAATCAAGGATTGAGGCACGCTGGGCGTGACGACGCCTTTCCTGTTCAGCGGGGACACGTTGGTCCTGAGTGACCCCTAAGCGGGATTCCTGTTGTGAATCCTGGATATTCTGATTCAGATGACGACGAGAGGCGTCGACCTGGATTCGATTTATTCGAACAAGAAGACAGAAGATTTGGTGGCAGAGGATTTGGTGATCGTGGAGAAGGTCGAAAAGCTAGGGAGAGACCACCAAATCACCAAGGTGAATTCCAGGTTAAGATTGATATTCCATTTTTTGAAGGGCGTCTTCATATCGAAGATTATTTAGACTGGGAAAGAGTCGTCGAGACATTCTTTGAATACATGGAAATACCTCCGGATAAGCAAGTCAAATATGAAGCATGCCGATTGAAGGGGGTGTGCTAGTGCATGGTGGATGCAACTGCTGCAAAATCGGAGAAGGGAAGGTAGGGGAGAATTCCGAAATTGGTACAGGATGAAGCAGTTAATATGAGGGCATTTCCTCCACATCGACTACGAGCAAATGTTGTATATGCAATACCGGCATTGCACTCAGGGGCATCGGACAGTCAGCGATTATACGAAGGAATTCTACAGGTTAAGTGCTCGTAATAATCTACACGAATCAGACAATCAACTAGTCGCCATATACATATGCAAGATTCAAATATAAAACCTATTGGTTAGTAACCAAAGCCCCCAACCAACAAATCAAATTAAGTTGTGTTGGTGGGACATTTAGGCTAATTAAACTCACACGCACATTACGCCACAACTCACCTTAGTATTTTGGGAGCTTTGGCTACCAAAAAAAGGTCTTGGGCTTGAGTATTGTATATGTGATGTGTATGTGAATATGCTTTAATTAGCCTAAATATCCAAAAAGAAAACTCAAATTTTTGCCTAATTAGTCGTGATTAGGACCCTACAATTGATTAGGTAAAACTGGGTGATTCTTCCTCAGTACAATTCCAGAAGGCGCAACCAATTTTCCACTAAAACGATCAATCAAAAGGGATGCAAAATTGGAAGGAGTTTCCTAGAACAATTCTTGCAATCGGCTTCTATCTCCCTCCCTCTTATGGGGGAAGGGAAGTGATTGAATTGTGAGAACAACATCAAACCAAATTTCCATAGCAGAAGTGAATACATATAGAAACAAAGTTAATAAAGGTGACTGAAATACCATGAGAGGTGCCTTTACTTTGCATGGATAACTCTTCGATAATAATAAAGGTAAGCGTTGAGCTTTTCTAGTTTGCCTTCTCATCCGAGTCTAGAAGAAATTCTAATTCATTTGTCAAATTAACCCTAGTCTCTGCTATTAGTTGGTAGTTTGAATATGATATTTTTATTTACTATGTTCTAATTTAGTGTTTATATGCAGATATAATCCATAAATTATTAGTTAAGATGCTAATTTTTGCTTATAGTATTATTTTACAAGTCTAATTTCATCCCCCTTTTACTCTTTTTTTTTTATTTTGCAATTTGAAAACCTGAGATTTATTATAGTGGAGGCATGTAAAGGAGAACATCAATGAGATATTTGATTGAAATGTAAGCACACTCAAATTCAAAAAATTTGATACTCTAGATACTTCTCTTGCTACTACTACATGGATCATAACTAAGCACTTATGCTTCATATAATACTATAACGAGCTCTCACATGCGTGAGAGATTGTGAGAGATTGTAAAGTAGTAGTCTTTCTTTTGAAATTGGATATTTGGTTTTAGTGACTATGAAACTACATATAGAATCTCATTTTAAAATGCTTACTATATTAGGCTAAGATTTGTAATTCATTCCAACTTATTTATTAGAACAGGTCCTTAAATTTCTTACCTTGTTTTTTACCCCTCCTTTTTATAACATTGGATATTTAGGTAAGAAATTTAAGGAGGACCTATGCTTTTTTTTTTTTCTTAATGATCCTAGCTAATTTGGATTAAGGAAGACGTATTCTTATGAATAAGCTAGAAGGAATTACAACTCTTACCCTAATATAGTAAGCAACTTTATAAAGGAGTTTATATATATAGTTCTGGAGTCACTGAAACCAAATGTCCAATTTCAAAAGAAAGACTACTACTTTCTAATCTCTCACGAATGTGGGAGCTCATTATAATATTATATGAAGCATAAGTTCTTAGCCAAAATCGATGGAATAGTAAGAGAAGTGCCCTGTGTATCATAATTTCTTAAATTGAGGCTGCTTATATTTTACTTAAACATTTATTTGATGTGCTCCTTTACAGGCCTCCACTATAATAAATCTGAGCTTCTCAAATTACAAAATAAAGAAAAATAGTAAAAGGGGGAGGAAATTGGACCAGAAAAACAAAAAAAAAAAAACAAGGATAAAAAATGGCTTCTTAATTAACAATTTATAGATCATATCTACATATAAAAACTAAATTTTAACGTAAGAAAAAAAAATACCAGATTCAAACTACCAACTGATAGCAGATATCTATGATTTATTTGACAAATGAACTAGAATTTCTCCTAGACTTCGATGAGGAAGAAAACTAGCAAAGCTTGATGATAAACTTTATTGTTTTTGAAGGGTTATCCACATAAACTAAAGGAATCACTCATGGCCTTTCCGACAATTCTATTACTTATGTATCTATCTCTATTATCTTCAGCTATGAAAATTTGGTTCGATGTCATTCTCATAATCCAATTTCTTCTTCCCCATAAGAGGAAGGGAGATAGAAACTGATTGCAAGAATTATTCTAGGAAACCCTTTCTGATTTCCCTTCCCTTTAGCTCCATAGTTCTAGTTGGAAATTAGCTGGGCCTTATAGAATTGTACCATGGATAAATGTTCATGTTGAATCCGAGCAATGCTAGGGTCCCAATGATGATTAAATGGGCAGAAGTTTGAATTTTTATTTATTTATTTAGGCCAATTAAGTCAAACTCACACGCACATTACATATGTAAGAATTGAACCCAAGATATCTTAGTTGATTGCTAAAGCTCTCAACCAACAGACCAAGGTAAGTGTTATGATATTTTTTTGGGACACTTAGGCAAATTAAGGCAAACTCACAAATACATCACATATGTAAGACTCGGACCTATGACCTCTTAATTAATAACCCAAGCTAATATATTCACCAACAAAATTCAATGGAATGTTATGATATCATGACTCCTTTACTATTGCTCTGTTAAACAAACTTTTCCTTTTTTTTTTTTTTTTTTTTTGCTGGCTGAACATCCCGAACCTCGTCAATTGGATGCGATGTCTATGGTTACAATCAAATCCATCTTCTTGTGAAAAAAAAAAAAAAAAAAAAAAAAACTTCTTTTTCATGTGAAAAAAGCTTCTTTCAATGGAGAACTTGTTGAAAGTTCAAGCATGGAAACATGAATGCTATCTCCAATACACCTTCTATTATAACTCCAATGCTAGAAAGGAAAGCATGAAGCTAAATTGCAATGAAAGATTTCTTAAATTAAGGAATCAATCAATTATGCAATCAAATCATGAGGATTATAGACCTACATTTTCCTACATAAACTTATAGAATAATGTTAATGGAGTTATGCTGACAACTTTACTAGGCTCAGATCATATATCATGTTGTTTGAAATTTCGATCAATATTCTAGGGGCAGTTAGTTTGTCCCCTAATTAGAGATTTTAGCTCCCAATTCTAATCAATATTTTTTATAACTTTCATGATTGTATTCTTTTCATAAATGGATAATGATGATGACGAACATCAATTTTTTATATTTGTATATTGATGGTCAATTTCTTGGATATAATGACTCCATTTGTAAGATACCTCAACGTTCTTATTATTCTAGGAAAATAAAAATTTAGAAGGTGTCATACATGTAGTTTACAAATTGGTTTGTGCCACCATCAGCTAGATAATAAATGCAAGTCATTCTTAAGGCTAGTTCAAAGAAGTAAGATTGTAATCCAGTATGAAGCGGAGTTTTCTACATTGGCTATGTATGCCCTAATGCTTGTCGTTAGGTTTGTCTCATTGAGAAGTTCAATTCGACTATAAGTTTTCTTAAATTGGAGTTCATATGATCTTGAATTTAAATTTTGAAAGTTCCAAATTCAATTTTACCTCAAGATTCGTGCTAATCAAACTAATTTTTCATAGATATGTCATTTGCCCCCTATTTTTGAATGTCAAAACTTATTTGGTTTGAAAATATATTTTAAAATTAGAAAATTTCTAATTTTTATTTTACCTTTTTAAATATTTTTTTCTCTTTTGAGCATATTATTATTACTTTTCATCATTTTTTTCAATTTTTTCCAAGAATTATTTTTCAAAAAAAAAAAAAAAAAAATATATATATATATATATATATATATATTAACTTTTCTTTTTGGGCAAGCCGTATATCTTACTCAGTAATCTAAGACTAAAAGCATTGTATTAATGCGATAGTAACACTTATCAGAATGTTTTTATTGCCGCTAAAGATATATTTTAATCTGGTTTATGATGTAATTGTGGGCTCCGAAAATTCGGCCCCGGCCTCCGCATCGCAGCTTCTTTTTTTTTTTATTTGAGCGAGGGAGTTTTAACGAACTAAGTTCCGAGGTAAATTTTGGAAGGCAGATGGGTTTGTAGATAAGACACTACCCAGAGATTTCGCCCTCATTTTGCGAGGACTTTATGATCTGAGTTCTGGTTTCCTATAGGCGCAAGCCCCTATAGTTAATTACCCCTCTCGATCACGAGAGAGAACTTTCGATTAAGGCTAGTCGTCAATCAGATACGTATAGAAATACGTGTTATCTGGCATATAGTAGCAGCATAGGTTTGGATATTTGAGATTGGGGAACTAGATTTGGATTTGAGAATTTGGAGAATTGGATATTTGGATATAGTTGATATTTAAAACAGAAATTTCACCATCTTGTACTTAAAGTAGATGGTGGGGGAATGGATGATGGACCCGATCAAGATCCCATGGTTCCGTCGTCCCGGGCCATCGTGGTCCCTGGTCTACTTAGTCAGAGGAGGTAGTCGACCCAACCTGACAGAAGGATCCTTGTCGGCAGCCATGGGTTGCTTCGTCCAAGGGGACCTTGTAGACCGGGGTTGAATGTTTGTCTAAGGGGACAAATTTGAATCCACCTTAGCTAACAGAGGGCTTCGTGCCCTGTCAATTATATCCTATTGATTCATATCTCAAGGATTTAATGTCAGTAAGGAGCGTATTGGCTCTGGCCATAACCGAGATATCGTGGTGCCATTTAGCGGCGAAACCACGCGGTTCAGAGGGCCCCGGGTCGTCGTAACCGTTTATCCTGCGGTGGCCATTTAGCGGCAGACCGCCGGTTAGAGGACACGTACCACGTCCTTACTGGCAGAAGATTGTTTGAGAATGGATCCTAGTGATATTTTCGACTAAGCATTTGGCTCTTTGTGAGCTAGAGTTTATTTGAATTTGTCCACCTCGGCAAACTGTTGTGGAGGGCGGATGGAATTTGCTTTAAGCGATTGATGGATTGATTTCAGATTTAAATATCTTGGAATTTGGGCTTTTTTTTTTTAGATTTTGGTGGAGTTTGGATTTTTGGAGTATTTGGGTGGCATTTGAAATGCCTGAAATTGACCCCTCCGGTTGAGATATTCGTTCAACACGGCCATCATCGGGGTGTTTGAGGGTCATTTCATCTTTAGTTGATTGAACCCTGTCAACTCGAGCAAACTTTTGCTCGGGGATCGGGTTTCGTAGGCTTTGTACCCTTGAAAGTGAACTCTTTTGATTTTAGGCATTGAAGGCCTAATATAAATGTATTAAGATAAATATTCTGGCCGCCACGGCCACATATTTATTTGTTGGTTCGAACCTTGTCGACTCCTATTAATCCGTATAAGAGGATCGGGTTCGAGCCTAAATTCACTTGTCAACCCGCGCAGCATCCCTAGACGTCACGTGTGTACCAATAACACGCTCGCCGGGGCCCATGCGGGTTAAGATTGCTTTTACCCCTTTTAGTGTACCTATGTGTATACAAACTACAGTGCACTTGTGCGGGGGTATTTTTGGAATAGACGCCTTCTGTCTGCTTGTACGAATGTTGCAGATCCGGTGGCGTTGCAGCTTCTGGATAGAATTGATCACTGCTTCTTACAGGTAGACTGTCGTGCACTACTTGTTGATTTTCGTAGGCGGGTCATAGTGCACTAACTAATCTCATGCCTTGGTTCGTAGAAGCTCGTATGAACTTGTATTCTTGATGCATTCTGCTGTGATTTTGATGTTTATAATACGTCCACTATTGCCGGAGGTAGATGTATTCCTCTTTAGACTGAAGTTGACTACAGGATACTGCATTTACTGTAGTCTTTATGCATCTACCCATCAGTGACATATGGCACATACTTTTTTCTTTGTAGAAAGATCGTATGTGTTGCAGATCTTTGTTGTATATAAGGGATTTTGCATTTATCACAGTTCTTGTATATTTGTCTGTAGATAGTGTATTGTGTATAAGAAGGGTCTTATACAACAACTTGAAGGAGTTTGCATTTGTTGTAGCGCTTTAATATTTGTTCGTAGATGGTACTTGATGTGTTGTAAGTCTCCTACAACGTGTCTTCTGTGATGGCCCATAAGCTTTTGCATTTAATGCATTCCTTGTGCATTTTGCTATTTTTTATGTCTATCTGCGGGAAACTTTATTCTGATGATTGATAGATTATTGCATTTGCATGTGTATCTTCCGGCATTTGCTTGTAGATAGCATGTGGCACTCTGCTATAGTGTACTTATTTGTGGTTGTATGAAATAGTTTTCATCATCTTTATGCTTGCTTGATAACTATCATTAGTTATTCACTATCATATGCAAATAAGTTGTGTGTCTCATTGGAGATATACAGCTATACATTGTGTTATCTTTAGTCATGGGTAAATGATACAATGCAAATCCATCAATTCACAAATTTCATATATGTCCAATATTCTATTGGAAGGATTGCACTATCATTTAAATGATGCTCTAAAGTCATCATAAAAGTCATCATATCATGACTTTATGATCAAATCATATCTCCAAAATATTGTAATCCTTATAAACAAGCTACATTCCTCATTTTCATATTCTCAAAAATTCATTGTAATTTACATGATGAATGTAGCTTATTCATCAATATCTTCATTTTGATTGCAATAATCCTTGCAACTCAATTGTTATTTTCATGCCAAAATTTGCAAATCATTTTGGCATAGCTCTCTTCTTGTAGGCAATTTGTACTTCTTGCCTCTACATGTTGTTTGCAACATGCATGATGATTTGTAAATAGCTTATCACAAATTTTGTAATTCAATGAACCTTGCCCAATGATGAATCAAATCCCATGTTATGAGTTAATTAGGTTGACCCAAAAACTCATACCAAGGCATTTTAATCAAATCATTAACTTATGCAATTTTCTTTTATTTTGCTTGTTAAGATTTGCATTCAAATGAAATGATGATTCTTTAATAGCCCATTGAATCAATTATGAACATGTAATTTCATTATATATTTGTTTCATGTTAATGATTATTTGCAAGTTCATTGTTATCATTTTGCTTGAGTCCAAATCAAGCTTTAAATTTTTTTTAAATTAGTTTGAATTTATTTAAGTCCATTTAGTTCAAGTCCGAGTCCAAGTTCAGTTCAGGCTCAAGATGAGCCTCTTCCCTTCATTCGAGTCCCCTGTAGTCCTTGCAAGTGCAAATTAATGTCCAAATGGTTCAAATTATGATTTGAGTTTGAGTTCACTTAAGTCTAAATATAGCATTATGTTCACCCGAAATTTCGGCAGCCTCCCGGCGTCTCCCCCGTTTAGGGGCAAACTACGAGAAACTGGGCCTTTCCCACCACGCTAAGAAAAGCGTGCATGGTAGATGCCCTCTTTCGAGGACACCGCGGCCGTATAATTTTTCGATCCCCCACCACGCTAAGAAAAGCGTGCATGGGTATTTTTGTTTGTAGAAAAGTATTTTTTTATTTTTGAAAATATTTTGCAAGAAAAGCAGTTATTTCCCCGCAAGCGGGTACTTATGAGTATCCCTCCTTCGTCGTACGCGTCGCACCGGGTTTCCATCCCACCACGCTAAGAAAAGCATGCATAGGAGGTTTTCCGGTTCGCTACGAACTCCGAAGAAGAGATTTGGAACCCAGGATCGCTCGCCTACCTTGTCGTGGGTGTCGCGCCGGTTGCCCCTCCTACCACGCTAAGAAAAGCGTGCATAGGTAGACCACCGACTCGACACGCATGCCGAGGTAAGAGAGCAAATAAGGGTTCGAAAATCGAAACAAAAAAAAAATTTCTTTTCTTTCTTTTTTTTTTTTCTCTTTTTTTTTTGTAACTCCTTTTCTCTCTTCTTTTTTTTTCTCTTCTTTTTTTTTTATCTCTCTTTTTTTTTTCTTTCTTTTTTTTTTTTTTTTTTTTTTTTTGAAACTCTTCTTTTTTTTTTGAAACAGCCTCTCTCCTTTTTTTTTTTTTTTCTTTTTTTTTTTACTTTCTTCTCTTTTATATATATATATATATATATATATAAAAGTTATGATATATATTATATAACTATATAATAATATATATATATATATATATATATATATATATATATATATATATATATATATATATATATATATATATATATATATATATATATATATATATAATAACTGTTATATACATATATCTATATATAACACAGATATGTAACATAAAAAAAAAAACTAACAACTGAAACTATTCAAACTAAATACAACTAATGAATAGTAACAATACAACATATGTAACGAAGATGATAACAGTAACAAATAAAATAATAATAATAAAAAGAATGAATTGAAAAAGTGGAATAAACTTGCTGTGTAGGATTTTTTTTTTTACTTTTGCTAGTTATTAATCCATATAAAAAGAAAAGGTGGACTAAAAACTAGTACAAGGTACCACCAAGGGCTATGATTACTTTTGTTTGGTTGGAGGGAAGTGGGGATGGCAGCCTTTAAAAAAGGCTGATTAGATGGAAATGCTAAGTGGCTGTTTAGTATAAATTAGCCGTAAGTATGAATTATTGGAGATCTAAATAGGATGATTGTATGAAGAGTGAGGCACGGTTAAAAAAAATAATAATAAAAGTTAAAACAACAAAAAAAAACAAAACAAAAAAAAAAAAACAAAAAAAAATAAAAAGAAACTTTAATGATTCCAACTAGCATGGGGATAAATGAAAGCTGCCATCCTCACGTGAATAAGACAAAATAAAAAAAAAAAGCTTTCATGTGAATAAAAGAAATGTGTAAGATCTGATTGTTAGAGAAAACTCCGCATTTTTTTTTTTTTAAGAAAAAAAAAACTATAAGAGGGCTCAAACCCCTGGCAAGTTGGCAGAAGTGTGAAGGCAGCGACAAGGGTGAGCGTTGAGGAAATATCCAACCTTACTCTGGAGTATAGGCTAGAGTTTGCAGCTCGTTGAGTGACGAGCAAGGTGGACGGGAAGGTGGACGTTTAGTTCAGAGAAAGCGTCGGCTAGAGGACCAGGTGGTTTAACGCCTCGAAGTAGCTGTGGTCAAGCGGTTTGGCTTGCTCGGAGGTGGCGACAAGGTACTGGGAGGTGTGAGGTGGGAGCAGCTGCGGTTGGAGGCCTTGGATGGTAGGTAAAAGAGAGGAGGGAAGGCTGTCGTGAAGGTTTTGGTTGAGAGCAGTAGATCAGTCGGGTTATGAGAACAAACGAACAAGTGCTCTGCTTGTTGTGGCCTGTGGGAGACGGACAGAGCCTGAACAAAGTAGAAATTTGATTGGGGAGTTTTAGAGAGCCGGGTGATCAGGGAAAAACAAAAGGCTTGCTTGCTCTTATTTTTAACATCTAAGCTGCGACTGAAGCAGAGTGCCAGCCTTTCAGAGAGGACGTCCGAGGTTTTCTACGAGATTTTCGGGATTTGGCACAGAGCAATTGCAGGGATACGAGGTAAGCGTTAAATATGATTTGAAATTTATTTTGACTTTGAATTTTATTAGATTTAATATTAATATTTAATAATAAAATATTATTATTAAATATTATTAATAAATCAGAATGACTGGGCTGTGTTGATTACCCAAAAATGCCTCGATTAAGGTGCATTCATTTCAAAATATGCATGAGCGCCTCGAAATTCGTGTAGTTTTCTCTTGTATTTTTGTCTCGTTTTACGTGCCAAAATTGTCGAACATCAGAATTAGACAAATTTATAGTAGATTTAGGATATTGCTGATGTCCCGGTCGCAACGGCGTAGTCCGTTTGTCAATCGGAGGTCATTTGATCATCGATGAGGCCTCACTTCCTTCATAGCGCATTCCTTCACAACATATCCAAATCGCCTTTGAAATTTATGACACAACCTCAAACCATCGAATTTGTTCAAATAAAATGTATATTTCGAGTGTCGGGGACGTTCCAGACGTAATGGTATTATCCGTTCGTTGATCGAACCTTGTTTGGGGGGCGACGAGGCATCGTTTTCCTTCGTAGCGCATGCCTTCGCAATATATTTTATTCGCCTTTGAAAATTGCGACGTTACCTCAAACGATCCGATTTAAAGTAATAAAATGTAGAATCTTAAAGCCGACGACATTCCGGACGCAATGGTACCATCTGTTTTGCAATCGGATATCATTTCGCCACCGACGAGGCTAATTTTCCTCGAAATGCGTGCCTTTGCAATATATTTGAATCGCATTTGAAATTTACGACGCTATCTTAAATGATTCAATTTGATCAAATAAAATGTGCATCCTGAATGCCAACGACGTTCCGGACGCAATGACACTCTCCGTTTGTCGATCTGAGGTCATTTGAGCATCTTCGAGGGCTCATTTCCGTCGTTGCGCAGGCCTTTACGTCACATTTGCATCTCCTAAAAATTCATCACCATCTTAAATGATCCATTTTTATTAAATAAAATGTGTATTCCGAATGTCGACGACGTTCCGGACGCGATGACACTATCCGTTTGTCGATCTGAGGTCATTCGAGCATCTTCGAGGGCTCATTTCCATCGTAGCGCAGGCCTTTATATCACTTTTGCATCGCCTAGAAATTTACCATCGTCTCGGATGATCCAAATTTATTAAATAAAATGTATATCCTGAATGCCAACGACGTTCCGGACGCAATGACACTCTCCGTTTGTCGATCTGAGGTCATTTGAGCATCTTCGAGGGCTCATTTCCGTCGTTGCGCAGGCCTTTACGTCACATTTGCATCTCCTAAAAATTCATCACCATATTAAATGATCCATTTTTATTAAATAAAATGTGTATTCCGAATGTCGACGACGTTTCGGACGCGATGACACTATCCGTTTGTCGATCTGAGGTCATTCGAGCATCTTCTTCCATTTACTTTTATCCTGCTTCTCATCATCTTCCCAAAATGTCATCCAGCACAAGCAAGAACTCTTTTTTTTTTTTATATGATTTCAGCCCAAAGGCTATCTTGACGTGCCTTAAACGTCTCCAAACGAGGTCTCCCCTTCTTAAGAGATTCGAACATATCTGTAATGACTTTTCTTCACATCAAAGTCGTTGACAACACAAACTCACATTTTAAGATCAAATTCCTTTGTCATTTCATCTTCATAAACATGTTGCAAGAGTTGTCTTTCTTATATCATCATGGTCAACTATAGATAGAAGAGGAATGTTTATGTACCAAGTAGTCCAAAAACTTATTTGATGGCTTCCTAAACCACTGCATAATGAACTCCTTAGCATAGCTTTTACTAATGAGATCATTTGTAGGTAAGGATCTTGTGGCAGGGGTCAACAAATGCCCCCCAACAAATGTGGTACGCGCCCAGAGCGAATCACGTTTGTTGTATATCGGTTGACGGTCTTTAGTAGATTCCCCCTTTAGCATTTTTTTTGTGTCATTATTACTGCTTTTTTGAAACATTCTTCTTATTTTCCCTGTGCAGGGAATGTTTCGCTGGCAGAGGCCTGACGACCTGCCTCCGGGCGAGCCCAGCGAGGATGCCATCTGGGCGGCCATTGACAGGCATGACCCTCAGGACCGTGCAGATATTTGTGACAGACTAGAGCAGCATCAGGACATGCTGCAGGGGCGGGACACCTTTCACAGTTTCTTTGTTCGCTCTCCCTTGCTGCCAGAGCTTTCTGAGGATGCTGTTTTGTTTGAGACCCCTGACAGGTGGGTTACCAGTCTTAGGCTACAGTGTGGGGAGTACCACCCACTTGAGAGTTCAGTTGCGCAGGTCGGTTGGGGCACCTGCGATGTTTTAGTACCTGCCGCAGATGTAGTTGAGCCTGTTGGGCAGTCCAGTCTTCTCAGTCACCGTCAGTTACAGCCTTCACCCTTAGAGTGGCCGAGGGACTCGGCAGTTGGACAGGTCCAGAGCCCGGTCAGCGGGTATGTTCACTGGGCTCGGTACGTACTTCAGGCGCACAGGGGCACACTACAGCAGGCCGGGATCTACGAGGCAGTGTATGCCTCTTTGTTTGACTACGGACGCCTCCCCACTTCTTGGGCTCGCGGCTTGGTAGAGTTTTGGGATGCCAGCCGCAGTACTTTTTGGATCGGAGCAGAGGAGCTCACCGTGACGCTTTCAGACCTTCAGATAGTTTCAGGACTGCCAGTCTTTGGTCACCGCTTTGAGGAGTGTCTCCCTCCAGATGAGCAGTTGTTTCGGCGGATCCCTTCAGCAGATGGTGATAGGAGAGGGAGACTACTACTGCCAGACGTCTACCCTACAGTTTTAGAGCACTATCGACGGACCTTCAGAGCTTCACGCTTGATGAGGCGTGTTAGGGCTTACATGCCTGTAGACGTTTGGATTCGTAGTTTTCTTCAGGAGGGGTACTTGTCTCGTGTTACGGTGTCACTACACGACCCGTTTGACTTTGGTTTACAGCGTGGTGCTCCATTGTCAGAGGAGACAGCGGAGCCTTCTTTTTCAGTTAGTTGTACTTCTCCAGGTTTGTCAGGGATTGACGAGAGTTTACTCTTGACCGGTTTCTTAGCTCTCTGGCTCAGTACCTTCGTACTCCCGCTCCGAGCAGGTTCCTTGAGGTACAGTGTTTTGTTGGCAGCCAGCCAGTTAGCACATGGACAGAGACTTGCCTTAGCTCCTGCCGTTCTCGCTAGAGTGTACAGGATTCTACGGACCCTATCTGAGGCTAGCTCTTTAGAGGCACAGGATTTAGTTTTACCGTGGCAGTACCTGTACGCCTGGGTTCACTTACACGTCCGGGGTGCTTTCTCCTGTTTAGAGACTCCAGGTTACTTCTTACAGAGAGGGTTCCCCACAGTTTTGCAGTTGTCTCAGGCATCCTCCACCTTCGAGTCTAGGAGGATCCGCCTCTTCTTTTTTGCTCCTCAGTTAGTCACAGACCGGTTTTTGCTAGTCCACCAGTCAGAGGACGTTGGGTTACCACCTCACCAGAGAGGTACTGTTGTTGTGGATGGAGTTGACCACAGGGGGAGGCGCGCTTTACTATTGAGTAGTTTTTCCGTTGCTGAGTACTTTATCAGCATGCGACCCAGTTGGTTGTGTTACAGAGCAGGTGCCTCAGTAGTTTTGGAGGGCTATCAGCCCAATAGGGTAGCTAGACAGTTTGGGTTGTACCAGGCCACAGCCTACGACGGACGACCGCCAGTCCCAGGAGTTGTTGATACGCTCCGCATGGACACTGTTCCCATGGAGACTCGACTTTACACTGCAGCTCTGACCTGGTTACACTTGCTGAGGCTAGGGACGGGCTCTAGCTTTCTTTTGGCCCAGCCGTCTGCTCCTACAGGGGTGAGTTACACACGACTGTGCTGGGTACGACAGTCTTTTGGACCTGCTTTGGAGCATGGCGCGAGGAGGTACGAGCGTCGAGTACGAGAGCTTGGGTTACCGAGGGGACAGAGGTCTCGTCGGGGTCCTCCAGAGGCTGCTGGTGACAGAGGTACTTCTCTACCCCTTCTCTTTCTTTCTTTCTCTCCTTTCCTCTTTTTTTTTTTTAGCATATAATAATTTTGAATCTTCTCTCTTTTTTTTTTGTTGCAGGAAAGGATGCTGAGGCTTGTACTACTACCAGAGCTGTTGTTCCTTCTCCAGCTAGAGTTCCAGACGTGGCACCTTCGCCACCTCAGGCAGAGTCTTCCCGATCTTCCCGCCGGCGAGCCAGCACTCAGCTTGTTACCTCTTCCAGGAGGTCTGTAGACGCTCGCCCCTCTCCTAGGGATCTTGGGGAGGATGCACAGGAGCCGAGGAGGTCAGACTTTACAGGCTACAGTACACCAGGACCCTCCTACGACGTTTCTTTTTCGGTGGACCCCTACGGGTCGTTCTGCCCCGGTGAGTCTTCTGGTACCGGTGCCACTTTGCTTTCGGAGTTCTTTGGAGGGCCTTCACACACACTGCCGCCGTTAGGCTTGGTGCCCACGGAGTTCTCCTTCTTCCCTGAGGGCCACCCGACCGACTTTGCGAGCTCTTCTCCTGTTCCTGTCAGCTACTCGACCGACCTCGTGGGACCTTCTTTTACTTCAGCTAGTCACCCAGCCGACCTTGCAGGTCCTTCTTCAGTTCCAGCCAGTCACTCAGTCGACTCTGCAGGTCCCTCCACAGGTATGTATTTATTATAGGTCAATCTATTTTAATTGCATTATTATAATATTTTCTCCATATTAATTGATTCCAATCTTTTGTGCAGTTCCCGCGGGATATGATTACACTTCAGAGATAGACTGTCTAGTTCCTCTACCTCCGACCTCCATGAGCACTAGGATGTGTAGTGATTTGGTGCTGCCTCTGAGGACGTTAGTTTTCAGTGTTGACCCCAGGTCTCCAGAGTCTTGGCGCGACTTTTCTTCTACTGCCAACCAGCTCCTTGGCCTACTTGCCAAGTATGGGGTGAGCACCACTGAGCTACTTTTTTGGGAGGGGGTGTGCCGGGAGGCAGAGTCCTGCATTTGGCAACTAAGTTCCCTTTCGATCACCCGGTCTACAGTTACACTTCCAGAGATAGAGGGGATGGTTGTCTGTTGCAGAGCGAGGGCTGATAGTGCTCACGACCTACAGGTTCGTAGTGCAGAGATCCTGAGGAGACACCGTCAGAGTACTTCTGACATGACTAGGGAGGAAGACGGGGTGACAACCCGTATGCGGAACATGTGGAGGGACATCACACAGGCGATGTCTCAGAGGCTTCACATACAGGACAGACGTAGACGAGGGGATCGTCTCATTAGGAGGGAGGAGCAGCGTCAGAGAGCTTTGCAGCAGGAGGTGCTGGATGCAGACGCTTCACTAGCACGTGCCGTGGAGCAGTTTCAGGTTGCCCAGTCAGAGTTTCAGACTTTGGCTACGATCACTGACAGGCTGGAGAATTTACGGGCTCGCCTTTTCTGACACGTTCTCGTTCATTGTTGTTTTGGTATATACTTTTTGTAGTGACTTGAGTCTCCATGTGTTTGTACTTCATGATGATCATTATATATATGTGGAAGATTTTTTTTGTCAGTGTTTTTTTTTTTTTTTGTATAATCTGAGCTGTACTGAGCCATGCGTTAGAGCTGTACTCTGAGCTTGAGTTTTGGAACGATATTGTTGGTATTGCTGGGGATTTTAAATATTTATTTGGAGATCTCGGCACGCAGCGCGATGTCGACCCAAATAAATATTTAAAATGCCCCCAGCCTTTGAGGATAGTTGTGAGCAATGTCGCTTCAGCCACTAATTGAAATCAGCAACCATTAGATTTAGCTCAATATTCCAAAAAAATTTGGCTCATTCTGTCTATGCTTTGTGTGGCGGACTTGATGAAAGATTTGTAGGTTTTTAGATTTAGTTGATAGCACCAGATGTTGATAGCATCTTAATCCTTAACCACTTGAGAAGACCTTTAATCTGAGTCACTTGAGTTCATCAGATTAGGAGAGCTAGGATTTAGTAGCTCTTTGTTTTCTAATTGCTGAAACGGGGTTCCTCTACTGCGGCCTTTCTTATGGCGTGTTGAGTAGATAGAACTGCCAGTGATCCGGCCATATTTGGGCGTGTTGGATCCGGCCTTTTACACCCATTCAGACTTCAGACTCGAGCTATAGGAAATATGCTCCCCAATACTGACTCTTCTGAAATTAGTAGATTTGAAGTCATCCTTTGTGGTTGAAAACTTGGAATCTACGGATATTTGGTAGGTGTTCGAGACTACTCTTATCCACTGGAATTCTGATTCTCCGGTCAATTAGGAGAGTCTTGTAAACTATGACCCCTAGAACTCGTTGAATCAAATCAGCTTTCATTCTTCCTGCAGTCTTTACTAATAGGTTGACAAAGTGGGGGTTCCGCTACTACGGCCTTTCTTATGGCGTGTTGAGTAGACAGAACTGTCAGCGATCCTGCCATATTTGGGCGTGTCGGATCCGACCTTTTAGACCCATTCGAACCTTAAGCTTCAGACTGTTGAAAGACTTTAAGCTTTTCTGGCTCAATTTGTCGAAGCACATAATCATAAAAGTCTCTATTTTGACTTTAGAAATCTTAGTACACTGGAATAAGAGATGTCCTGAGCTTTAGGGAAAATCACTCATATGTATACTGATAATAGAAGTTATCACTTCCTGATTTAAAAGGATATTTGTAGCTGATGATTTTAAATATTTATTCGGGGATCTCGGCACGCAGCGCGATGTCGACCCGAATAAATATTTAAAATGCCCCCAGTTTTTTTTTTTTTTTTTTTTTGGCAAAATTGATATTCTGGAGTTTTAAATATTTATTCGGGGATCTCGGCACGCAGTGCGATGTCGACCCGAATAAATATTTAAAATGCCCCCAGTTTTTTTTTTTTTTTTTTTTTTTTTTTTTTTTGGCAAAATTGATATTCTTGAGTTTTAAATATTTATTCGGGGATCTCGGCACGCAGTGCGATGTCGACCCGAATAAATATTTAAAATGCCCCCAGTTTTTTTTTTTTTTTTTTTTTTTTTTTTTTACAAAATTGATATTCTGGAGTTTTAAATATTTATTCGGGGATCTCGGCACGCAGCGCGATGTCGACCCGAATAAATATTTAAAATGCCCCAGTTTTTTTTTTTTTTTTTTTTTTTTTTTTTTTTTTTTTACAAATGCATTCTTGTGTTACAAGAGAATCTCGAAATATATATATGTTATACATATGCTAGTGGGCATTTGTCAGATACACAACAGAATTTTAAATACATGTTGATTCCTATGCATGATACTTCTTCAAGTATCGGCCATTAATTGGGGGTATAGGCCTTTGACCATCCAGGTCAATTAATTGATAAGCTCCTCCTAGGTACACTTTCTCAATGACGAACGGGCCTTCCCAATTGGACACAAATTTTCCACCAATTTTTCGGTGTGGGATGATTGGCCTTCTCAGCACCAAGACCAATTCCCCTTCTTGAAATGCTCGATGGCGTACCATTCGATCAAATGATTTGGTCATCCTCGCCCGATAAATCTCCAAATTTTGTTGAGCTTGTAGTCTGACTTCATCGAGCGCATCGAGTTCTTCTGTTCTCAATCGGGCATTTTGCTCCTGAGTCAGATCATACTGGATAGCTACGCGGAGTGACGGCAGCTCAATTTCCAATGGCAATACGGCTTCCACCCCAAATACTAGTGAGTAGGGAGTGGCTTTAGTCGGCGTCTTGTAAGTAGTACGATACGCCCATAGAGCTTCTGTCATCTTCGTATGCCACTCTCTTTTGTTCTTGGTGAGAATCTTCTTCAATAATTTCACCAGCGTCTTGTTGAAGGCTTCCGCCAATCCATTTGCCCTTGGATTGTATATGGATGAATATCGCCAATCGATTTTATGCCGATCAACGAACTTATAAATTTTTGTACTTTTGAAAGCAGTACCGTTGTCTGAGATTATTCGGCGTGGCACACCAAATCTGTAGACGACATTATGAGTAAAGAAATTGATCACATGCTCGGATGTGACCTCTCTGAATGGAGCTGCTTCTGCCCACTTGGAAAAGTAATCCGTAGCTGCTAAAATAAATCGATGTCCCGCTGAAGACGGTGGATCTATTGGACCAATTATGTCTGTTCCCCAGCATTCAAATGGCCAGGAAGCTATTGTTGGATGCAGCGGATTTGGAGGCTGATGTATAACATCACCGTGAATTTGACACTCGTGACACCTCTTAGCGTGCTCAATGCAATCTCCGACCATAGTCGGCCAATAGTAACCCATTATCTTGATTTTAGCGGCCATTTTGGGACCTGATTGATGTGCTCCACAAAGTCCTTCGTGAACTTCTGCTATTACTTTATCAGCTTCTTTGGTCCCCAGGCACCTTAGCCACATCTGGTCAAAAGCCCTTCGGTACAACGTACCGTTGACATATGCATATCGCAGTGCCCTTTTTCGAATTTGTGCGGCCATAGATTTTTCTGTCGGGAGTTTATTCTCTTTGAAGTAGTCAATGAATGACTGCCTCCAATCATTTTCGACCTCAATATCTAAGCAATACCACCACGATTCGGAAGTTTGACTAGCTTTACGTCTCTTTGCCACATGATATTCTTCCGGATAATTTTCCATAATAATCTGATGGAGGGGTTGAGGCTCAACTGGAATTACATCCTGCTTGCTTGAATTCGGTACCTCTTCTGCCATTGGGAATTGTAAAAGAGTAGGCTCCAAGATTCGACGATTATAAACCCCGATGAATATAGGCTTCTCTTCATTGGTATTTGCCATCTCCTTGGCCAATTTGGCCAAACAATCTGCTTTCCCATTCTGTCCCCTAGGAACTCGAGCTATCTCAACATTTGGCAACTGTTTCAGGAGCTCAAGGGTTCGCCTATGGTAATGAGCCAATTCAAGCTTGCAAATCTTATAAATCCCCAAGACTTGATTTATTACAAGTTGAGAGTCGCCAAAAATTCGAAGATTTTGAATTCTGACATCAATTGCGATCTCTAGTCCCACAATTAAAGCTTCATACTCAGCTTCATTGTTGGTTCGGGGTTCAGTTAGACTGAATGAAAATCTCATTATGCCTCCTTCTGGTGTGATGAAAACTAGGCCGACGCCAGCTTGGGCTCTAGCAAGATTTGGAGGTCGGGCAGCTTTAATTGATGATGCCCCATCAAAATACATCTCCCAAAATGGTACTTTCTCATTTTTCTCAACTTGCATGATTTGTTCATCTGGCAGATCATCATTAAGTGGAGAGTCTGCCGGGATAGGATGTGCAGCAAGAAAATCCGCCAAGGCTTGTCCTTTCACAGCCTTTTGTGGTAGGTACGTGATATCAAATTGTAATAATAATACTGCCCACCTAGCCAGGCGACCTGTCAACGCTGGTCTTGTCATCAAGAACTTCAGCGGATCGATCTTTGATATCAGCGTGATTTTGTGAGATAACATGTAGTGGCGGAGTTTCTGAACTGCAAAAATTTGCGCTAGACAATGCTTTTCAATAGGAGAGTCACGGCTTTCTGCTCCGATCAATCTCCGACTGATGTAGTAGAGCGCGTTTTCTTTTCCCTCTTCATTGTGCTGGGCCAATAGTGCTCCGAGGGACTCTTCTAGTGCAGCCGTATACAATATAAGAGGCTTCCCCGGGATTGGTGCTGCGAGAATGGGCGGATTCAACAGATATCTCTTGATGCTATCAAACGCCTCCTGACATTCTGCATCCCATCTGAAGCGAACATCTTTTTTCATAAGCTTGGAAAATGGCTGGCACCTTCCCGACAGATTTGATATAAATCGTCGAATAAAAGCCAGTTGCCCTTGCAAGGAGCGGAGTTGTCGCAGGTTCCTCGGGGGTGGCATCTCCGTGATTGCTTTAATTTTATTGGGGTCGACCTCGATGCCTCGATGTCGAACAACGTACCCCAAAAATTTGCCTGAGGAGACCCCAAAAGCACATTTGAGAGGATTCATCTTTAAATCAAACTTTTTAATTCTCTCAAATACAATTCTGAGATCTTTTAAGTGATCTTTTCGGCCAAGGCTTTTAACAACAAGGTCATCTACATAGCATTCGACCTTCTGATGTATTAAATCATCAAATATGTGAGTCATTGCCCGTTGGTAGGTGGCACCAGCATTTTTCAGGCCAAAGGGCATGACCGTGTAGCAGAATATACCGATGGGCGTTCTAAATGCTGTATGCTTCTCATCTTCAGGTGCCATCTTGATCTGATTGTAGCCCGACGATCCATCCATAAATGAGAACATATCAAAATTTGATGTACTGTCCACCAAGAGTTCGGACACAGGAAGCGGAAAGTCATCTTTTGGGCAAGCCTTATTGAGGTCCCGAAAATCGATACAGATGCGAATTTGACCATTTTTCTTCTTTACCGGTACGATATTGGCAATCCAGTCAGCATATTTTTCTTCTCGGATGAAGCCTGCCTCTATGAGCTTCTTGGTTTCGACAATCACCTGTTCTTCTATCTCCAATCTCATTCTCCTTGGAGCTTGCTTAACAGGCACCGCCTCATTATTGATGGCCAACCTGTGAACTGCCACATCAGGGGATAAGCCTGGCATCTCGGCATATGTCCAGGCAAAGCAATCCCTGAATTCGCAAAGCAGCTCTTTCATTTCTTCCACTTGGTCTTCTGGTAGTAGGGAGCTAATGAAGGTCGGGCGAGGGTCCTCCTCAGTTCCCAGATTTATCTCCCTTAACTCATCCATAGTGGCTGCTTGTCCACCATCTTCAAGTTCTTCAGGTGCAGGCTCAGGCTCTACGGGCTGATCCTCACAATCGTCAGCTTCATAAACCTCTTCAGTATTATCATCATCAAATTCAATTTCCCTGCATGTAATGGCACGACACGTCTCCTCTTGGAAATGTCTTTGCACAACAAATCCGAGACCTCTTCTAGCAAGAATATCTTTTCTTCGTAATATATGGGGATTTCTTCGATACCAAAGCTTTAAGCAAAGATGAAGTTGTTGTAAAGGGGTGCGAATTCCAACTTGTTTTTGCAACATCCTCCGCATATTTTTATTAATAAATCTGGGCATTCTTGTAGGCACTAACTCCCTACGTTCAGTGGGTCTGTAGAGCCAATCTCGATTCTCTTCATCTCCACGCTCTCCAGATTTATAAAATAGGATTCCAGATCCACCCCCATTTCTTCGAGGAGGTACATAAAATATTACAAGTTCCTCGACATTATGCACCTCTCGAGGAGCAATTTCTTTAAAATGTTGCGGGGGAATACGCGTGACCACGCATTCATTATCTGAGATTGCCAGATTATCTATCCTTTTTGAAAGTACATGTTGCACATTATTCATATAGATAGACTCGTAGTCATAGTCATCATCTGAATATCTTGCCTTCTTTTTGCCCCTAATAGTTGATTGGCATATTTCCTGAGATTTAACAGGGATGGCATCATCTTCATCTGTGTCACTTCCTAGATGAGGCACATATTTTCTTGACTTAGGAGTGATTGCTGTTTTGGTAAGAGTCGGCGTTGCCTTCTTTCTTCCCACATGCTTCTTCTCATCTTCTTGTTCGGGCCGCCTTACAGCCTTTGGGTTTGCTGTCTTAGTCTCGAGAGAACTTGACGGCTTTGATTTCTTGGGGATGAAGTATCTAGCATCTTCATAAATTTTTACCTCATGAACAGCAAAGGGCTGAATATCACCGGAGATTCTGAACTCCTCTCCTTCTCTGATATACTTCATACACTGATGCAGTGTTGATGGGACAATACCATAATCGTGTAACCATGGGCGACCCAGAAGCGCCTTAAATGAGGTATCCGCATCAATCACATGGAATTTAGCCTCGGTATGGAGTTCCCCAAATACTAGAGGGAGCATGAATGATCCAAGAGTCTTTTGTCCCTTTTCATTGAAGCCGTGCACCATCAATTTGTCTTGCCCAAGGTGTTGTACATCGAGACAAAGTGATCTCAGAGCTTTCAAGCTCATAAGGTTGATAGAGGACCCGGGATCTATCAAAATTCGACTGATTATCATCCCGTCACTTTCTGCAGTGACATATAAAGGCCGATTATGATCTGCCGTTCCGAGCATCATATCATCCTCGGCAAAAGTAATGATTGGCTCATTTCGAGCTTGCAAGACTTCAGTCAAGTTACGCTCAGCAAAATAAGCCTCATATCTTTCAGGGTCCCTGAGAGCCTGAATCAGGGTCTCCCGAAGATCTTTAGACATCACCAAAGCGTCGTATATGCTAAGCTGTGCTGGAATTTTTCTTAAATGGGATAGGATATTGTAATCTACCCCTTTAGCTGGGGTTTCCTTTTTCTTGGAATTTTTGAGAATGATATCTTCATTAACGACAATCTCCTTCCCTTTGTCTTTATCAGGGATTCCTTTCTTTGGTGGAGACGGTAGTGTTTTACCACTCCTTAATTGCACTTGGACAATTTCTTCCTGTTCGGACTCATTTAACGGTGCATTATCTTCAGAATCGATCATTGCCTCCTTTGGAGATTCGTCTGTTGATTCAGAGCTGCTGCCCAAATTCACCTGTTCCATCTGCGAAGTGATATCAGGCTCTGATTCATCATCTTCTGGAAAATATAAATCCTCTTGTACACTGTAATCCATTGGTGATATCATCATACAGGACTCAGAGGGTGCTTCTTTTTCCTTTTTAGCCCGAGTTAACGATGTTGTTGATATAACTCGACAAGTTTCTACGAGAAGTGTATCTTCATCATCTTCTTTTTCTTCTTCAATTTTGAGTTCTGTCATAAAATCAGCCAGCTTAATGGGGCGTCTAACAGTCTGATAATATTCATCTAAATTATCAATAACCCTTTGGGTTGCTGTCTTTTTCTCCCTAGGCTTCTTCAATTTGGTCTTCTTCTTCAAGGATTTCACCTTCCCAGACTTCGAAGTGCTAGCTTGGTTAAGGAGTTGCTTAGAATTGGACGCTCGCATTGTAGGTAGTGCTTTGAGATCTATCACTGGCTCTGTGGGAGACTTCCACTTCACACCCGAAACACCCTCAAGCTGTTTCAGCATCTTCACTGTTTTCTTGGAGACTACAGTCTCCCACCGTTCTTCTTGAATCATCTTCTTTTCCTTTCTTTTTTTCTTCAACCGGGGGTATGGAGGAAGTCGTAACTACCCGGGTTGATTCTTTTCTGGGATTAACTAACACATTATCTGACAATGTGAGCTCTCCCTTCCGGTATTTCCTTTCAACCCAATCCTTGAAGATATAGCAATCTTCAATGGGATGGCCCAGCACTCGGTGATACGGGCAGTAATTCGGGTCACTAGTTTCTTTCGACTCCTCTGGCCTCTTGCACTCTGGCAGTTCTAGGCCTGCTTTCAATGCTTGTCGAAATAACTTTGCGACACTCTCTCTTTTGAATGGATATTCTTTATTCATTTTATCTTTGAGAGATGGGAACGTTCTATCACCGGTTCCCATTGCTTGCCTCGGACGTTCCCCTCCGCTTTGAAAAGTTCGTGGCCTATCATTTCCCCCGAGTATCAGCTTCGGTTGAGGGTTAGGGTTGTAGACTTGTTTTGGCTTTTCTTCATACTGTATTGGTTGTTTGCCTTTGTCTACATTATAAATCACCTGTTTTCCCCTGTTTGGCCTGAGAGAGGATGCAGAATAAGTTTCACTCCTTCTGGTCTCCATGATTTTGGGCTTTTTGGGCTTGTCAGAGTTGCCCTCTGATTTTGACAAGTTTAGCTTTTCAAATTTTGCCACTCTATCCAGCAGGTCTTGAAAAGTGGTGATTGTAGCCATACATAAGAATGGTTGCATCTTATCATCGATATTTCCCATTAGTAATTGCACGGCATGTTCTTCTTCCAGCTGCTGCTCACATTTCATACTTAGATTACGCCAGCGGGTTATGTATTTCGATACTGGCTCTTCTTTCTTCCGTTTATCTAAAGCGAGATCGGCGATTGTAATCTTCTCAGTTGCACTAGCGAATCTCTTTACAAACATGGCCTCTAATTCTGCAAAAGTTTTTATAGAGTCATTTGGTAACTCGGCATACCATTCGAATGCAGTTGCTGTTAAACTGTTAACGAATTGCCGGAAGAGCAGAGCATCATTTCCCCCTGTATTCCCACAGGTGGCCTTGAACTGTGCCAGGTGTTGTCGGGGATTGTTAGTGCCATTGAATGTATGAAATTTTGGAACCGAATATCCCTTCGGATATGGCACTTGGTCGTATTCAGCGGGATATGGACGACCCTTGCCAACCAACTTTTCTGCTTGATCAATGGCTATAATAGCCTTGATCCTTTCTGTAATTATCCCTTCAAGCTGTGCAGCCGTTACAGGCTCGGAGGTGCTGGCAATATTTTGAGGAGTAGGATGACGAGTTATATTTTGAGCCTCATGAATGTGCTCAGGAGTGCCCCGTACTCCCGAGACTTGAGGCATTCGGTGGTTCGGAGGATCAGCTGGAGGATTAGGCATGGCGCCACCAGCAGCAGTTCTTTGCATCATCTGCATCATTGCTGCCATTTGGGTCATCATCTCAGTCATCTTTTCATTTAGTTGAGAGATCTCCCTATCCTTGGCCCTCATCTGTCGCCTCATCTGTCTTCTCATGTCAGCGAGCGTGGTGCCTTGGTCATCAAAGGGATTCTCCTCAACATCTTCTATTTCTTGCTCTCTAGGGGAGCGATCACCTCCGCCAGCAACTGAACCAGTCTCTTGTTGGAGTACCTGCCTAGGTTGTGGCTGCCAATCGACATTATTTTCGGCATCGTCGTGGTAGACTTCCTCGATAGCACGTGTATGTCTTACCATGTAGACGACTTCGAGGTTCATAATATCCTCTATTTCATCATCCAGATTTTCTTCCATAAATTCATCAATATTCTCATCAAAATTTTCTTCTATATTTTCTTCAAGATTTTCTTTTATATTTTCTTCGAGATTCTCTTCTATATTTTCTTTGAAATTTTCTTCTAGGTTTTCTTCTAGATTTTCTTCTCCTTCTACGTATTCCTCCCCTTCTTTTATGTCTTCTTCTCCTTCTTTCTCTCCTTCCAATACTCGGATCTCCGAACGACGACGCCACTGGATCTCCGGTTCTTGATTAGGCAAGGAAATTTCTTCGATCAGTGGGCTACGATCGAAGTTAGTCTCTTCTTTCGGAGGAGATGGAGGGCGACGGGATCCCCTGGAGGATTCTCCAAGGTGTCGACCGTCAGGAGGGACGTCATTATAGGTCTTCTTTTGGACCCATCTTTGACGTTGTTTGTAGGATGGGGCGGATCTCCGGGAAGCCATACCGGATGTCACGCCCATATTTATTTCTCTTCTTCTTTCTTCTTCTCTGCGAGATTTTGGTCTCCAGATTTCCTTTCCCTTCCACCGGGACCTTTCGGCAGTGGATCCCTGAACTTGAGGTTCAGGTGTCACACCCCAATGTTCACCGCGTGGAGCTTGTCGTCGATATCTTCTTTGTTCAGCTATCACAGCAGATGATAGTCTTTCCCTTTGAGGAGTTTTTCTATCCTCAATAACTAGCGGCCTCTGAAATTGCCTCTTCATCAGTCCCCTCTCCTTGACTGTTTTTAGCACTCGATGTACTCGAGCTGATAGACGTTCAGGTTCTCTAGTCTTTTGAGGGGTCGGTGCTTGTGGTCGATGCTCCCAGAATGACTGTTTGAGCTCACCAGAAGAGCTATTTCTTTTCACCCATTTGAGATTGGTAAACTTATTCTCAGTGGGGACATTGGCCTTAAGTTCTTGGGCTGGCAGGTTTGATGGGTGCACAGGCACTGATTGTTGCTGAGCTCGGAGCTCAGCATTCAGTTTTCTCCTCTGCCTCCTTGTTAGCTTTCCTCCAGATGAGGAAGCTTCAGCATTATTCTTCTCGGGTGCAAGTAACCCCTTTGGTAGAGCAGTGGTGTTTGCAGTCACCACAGAAATCCTTCCTCCAGCAACAACTCTCTTGGTGACCGGGGCTTCTGATTGTGACATTCGTTCAAACAAAGAAATTCTCCTATGAGGATTTGTAGCAGAAGGTCGTTGTGCTGGCAGATTCACACGACCGGTAGGAGATTCAATAGTATTAAGTCTTCTTGTAGACCTTTCAACATTCACGCCATTCACAGGGATGGCAACACTTCTTGCAGCAATTGCCGGGAAGTTAACGCTACCAAATTGGATGGTAGCTCCGGCGTTTCCAGTGTTGATCAGAGCATTCGCCAACTGAATGCTGGCTCCACCGCCTAGTTGAACAGTAAAAGGAGTGTTCTGTAGATCCATCTGCACGAATGAAAGGTAAGGGTTAGTAATCAGAATCTGATACATCACCCCACACTTTCAAAATGCAGAGACTTGCACAGAACAAAAGATAAAAGCAGATAACAATTAAAAAGCAATAAAAATTAACATAAATTAAAAGCATTGCTGACTAAGTTATCTCAATGAATGTATGAATGATCATATAGAAAATGATTTTAAAATTTTGATCCGCTTAATGATCATTTTAAAATATTCAAAATTTTAAACACGGATTGATATGGTTGCTACTATAGCACTGATATGACTAGTCAGAGATGGAAAGAGAAACCATTCCCCAGCGGAGTCGCCAGAAATCTGTGGGCTCCGAAAATTCGGCCCCGGCCTCCGCATCGCAGCTTCTTTTTTTTTTTATTTGAGCGAGGGAGTTTTAACGAACTAAGTTCCGAGGTAAATTTTGGAAGGCAGATGGGTTTGTAGATAAGACACTACCCAGAGATTTCGCCCTCATTTTGCGAGGACTTTATGATCTGAGTTCTGGTTTCCTATAGGCGCAAGCCCCTATAGTTAATTACCCCTCTCGATCACGAGAGAGAACTTTCGATTAAGGCTAGTCGTCAATCAGATACGTATAGAAATACGTGTTATCTGGCATATAGTAGCAGCATAGGTTTGGATATTTGAGATTGGGGAACTAGATTTGGATTTGAGAATTTGGAGAATTGGATATTTGGATATAGTTGATATTTAAAACAGAAATTTCACCATCTTGTACTTAAAGTAGATGGTGGGGGAATGGATGATGGACCCGATCAAGATCCCATGGTTCCGTCGTCCCGGGCCATCGTGGTCCCTGGTCTACTTAGTCAGAGGAGGTAGTCGACCCAACCTGACAGAAGGATCCTTGTCGGCAGCCATGGGTTGCTTCGTCCAAGGGGACCTTGTAGACCGGGGTTGAATGTTTGTCTAAGAGGACAAATTTGAATCCACCTTAGCTAACAGAGGGCTTCGTGCCCTGTCAATTATATCCTATTGATTCATATCTCAAGGATTTAATGTCAGTAAGGAGCGTATTGGCTCTGGCCATAACCGAGATATCGTGGTGCCATTTAGCGGCGAAACCACGCGGTTCAGAGGGCCCCGGGTCGTCGTAACCGTTTATCCTGCGGTGGCCATTTAGCGGCAGACCGCCGGTTAGAGGACACGTACCACGTCCTTACTGGCAGAAGATTGTTTGAGAATGGATCCTAGTGATATTTTCGACTAAGCATTTGGCTCTTTGTGAGCTAGAGTTTATTTGAATTTGTCCACCTCGGCAAACTGTTGTGGAGGGCGGATGGAATTTGCTTTAAGCGATTGATGGATTGATTTCAGATTTAAATATCTTGGAATTTGGGCTTTTTTTTTTTTAGATTTTGGTGGAGTTTGGATTTTTGGAGTATTTGGGTGGCATTTGAAATGCCTGAAATTGACCCCTCCGGTTGAGATATTCGTTCAACACGGCCATCATCGGGGTGTTTGAGGGTCATTTCATCTTTAGTTGATTGAACCCTGTCAACTCGAGCAAACTTTTGCTCGGGGATCGGGTTTCGTAGGCTTTGTACCCTTGAAAGTGAACTCTTTTGATTTTAGGCATTGAAGGCCTAATATAAATGTATTAAGATAAATATTCTGGCCGCCACGGCCACATATTTATTTGTTGGTTCGAACCTTGTCGACTCCTATTAATCCGTATAGGAGGATCGGGTTCGAGCCTAAATTCACTTGTCAACCCGCGCAGCATCCCTAGACGTCACGTGTGTACCAATAACACGCTCGCCGGGGCCCATGCGGGTTAAGATTGCTTTTACCCCTTTTAGTGTACCTATGTGTATACAAACTACAGTGCACTTGTGCGGGGGTATTTTTGGAATAGACGCCTTCTGTCTGCTTGTACGAATGTTGCAGATCCGGTGGCGTTGCAGCTTCTGGATAGAATTGATCACTGCTTCTTACAGGTAGACTGTCGTGCACTACTTGTTGATTTTCGTAGGCGGGTCATAGTGCACTAACTAATCTCATGCCTTGGTTCGTAGAAGCTCGTATGAACTTGTATTCTTGATGCATTCTGCTGTGATTTTGATGTTTATAATACGTCCACTATTGCCGGAGGTAGATGTATTCCTCTTTAGATTGAAGTTGACTACAGGATACTGCATTTACTGTAGTCTTTATGCATCTACCCATCAGTGACATATGGCACATACTTTTTTCTTTGTAGAAAGATCGTATGTGTTGCAGATCTTTGTTGTATATAAGGGATTTTGCATTTATCACAGTTCTTGTATATTTGTCTGTAGATAGTGTATTGTGTATAAGAAGGGTCTTATACAACAACTTGAAGGAGTTTGCATTTGTTGTAGCGCTTTAATATTTGTTCGTAGATGGTACTTGATGTGTTGTAAGTCTCCTACAACGTGTCTTCTGTGATGGCCCATAAGCTTTTGCATTTAATGCATTCCTTGTGCATTTTGCTATTTTTTATGTCTATCTGCGGGAAACTTTATTCTGATGATTGATAGATTATTGCATTTGCATGTGTATCTTCCGGCATTTGCTTGTAGATAGCATGTGGCACTCTGCTATAGTGTACTTATTTGTGGTTGTATGAAATAGTTTTCATCATCTTTATGCTTGCTTGATAACTATCATTAGTTATTCACTATCATATGCAAATAAGTTGTGTGTCTCATTGGAGATATACAGCTATACATTGTGTTATCTTTAGTCATGGGTAAATGATACAATGCAAATCCATCAATTCACAAATTTCATATATGTCCAATATTCTATTGGAAGGATTGCACTATCATTTAAATGATGCTCTAAAGTCATCATAAAAGTCATCATATCATGACTTTATGATCAAATCATATCTCCAAAATATTGTAATCCTTATAAACAAGCTACATTCCTCATTTTCATATTCTCAAAAATTCATTGTAATTTACATGATGAATGTAGCTTATTCATCAATATCTTCATTTTGATTGCAATAATCCTTGCAACTCAATTGTTATTTTCATGCCAAAATTTGCAAATCATTTTGGCATAGCTCTCTTCTTGTAGGCAATTTGTACTTCTTGCCTCTACATGTTGTTTGCAACATGCATGATGATTTGTAAATAGCTTATCACAAATTTTGTAATTCAATGAACCTTGCCCAATGATGAATCAAATCCCATGTTATGAGTTAATTAGGTTGACCCAAAAACTCATACCAAGGCATTTTAATCAAATCATTAACTTATGCAATTTTCTTTTATTTTGCTTGTTAAGATTTGCATTCAAATGAAATGATGATTCTTTAATAGCCCATTGAATCAATTATGAACATGTAATTTCATTATATATTTGTTTCATGTTAATGATTATTTGCAAGTTCATTGTTATCATTTTGCTTGAGTCCAAATCAAGCTTTAAATTTTTTTTAAATTAGTTTGAATTTATTTAAGTCCATTTAGTTCAAGTCCGAGTCCAAGTTCAGTTCAGGCTCAAGATGAGCCTCTTCCCTTCATTCGAGTCCCCTGTAGTCCTTGCAAGTGCAAATTAATGTCCAAATGGTTCAAATTATGATTTGAGTTTGAGTTCACTTAAGTCTAAATATAGCATTATGTTCACCCGAAATTTCGGCAGCCTCCCGGCGTCTCCCCCGTTTAGGGGCAAACTACGAGAAACTGGGCCTTTCCCACCACGCTAAGAAAAGCGTGCATGGTAGATGCCCTCTTTCGAGGACACCGCGGCCGTATAATTTTTCGATCCCCCACCACGCTAAGAAAAGCGTGCATGGGTATTTTTGTTTGTAGAAAAGTATTTTTTTATTTTTGAAAATATTTTGCAAGAAAAGCAGTTATTTCCCCGCAAGCGGGTACTTATGAGTATCCCTCCTTCGTCGTACGCGTCGCACCGGGTTTCCATCCCACCACGCTAAGAAAAGCATGCATAGGAGGTTTTCCGGTTCGCTACGAACTCCGAAGAAGAGATTTGGAACCCAGGATCGCTCGCCTACCTTGTCGTGGGTGTCGCGCCGGTTGCCCCTCCTACCACGCTAAGAAAAGCGTGCATAGGTAGACCACCGACTCGACACGCATGCCGAGGTAAGAGAGCAAATAAGGGTTCGAAAATCGAAACAAAAAAAAAATTTCTTTTCTTTCTTTTTTTTTTTTCTCTTTTTTTTTTGTAACTCCTTTTCTCTCTTCTTTTTTTTTTCTCTTCTTTTTTTTTTATCTCTCTTTTTTTTTTTTCTTTCTTTTTTTTTTTTTTTTTTTGAAACTCTTCTTTTTTTTTGAAACAGCCTCTCTCCTTTTTTTTTTTTTTTCTTTTTTTTTTTTACTTTCTTCTCTTTTATATATATATATATATATATATAAAAGTTATGATATATATTATATAACTATATATATATATATATATATATATATATATATATATATATATATTATATATATATATATATATATAATAACTGTTATATACATATATCTATATATAACACAGATATGTAACATAAAAAAAAAACTAACAACTGAAACTATTCAAACTAAATACAACTAATGAATAGTAACAATACAACATATGTAACGAAGATGATAACAGTAACAAATAAAATAATAATAATAAAAAGAATGAATTGAAAAAGTGGAATAAACTTGCTGTGTAGGATTTTTTTTTTTACTTTTGCTAGTTATTAATCCATATAAAAAGAAAAGGTGGACTAAAAACTAGTACAAGGTACCACCAAGGGCTATGATTACTTTTGTTTGGTTGGAGGGAAGTGGGGATGGCAGCCTTTAAAAAAGGCTGATTAGATGGAAATGCTAAGTGGCTGTTTAGTATAAATTAGCCGTAAGTATGAATTATTGGAGATCTAAATAGGATGATTGTATGAAGAGTGAGGCACGGTTAAAAAAAATAATAATAAAAGTTAAAACAACAAAAAAAACAAAACAAAAAAAAAAAAAACAAAAAAAAATAAAAAGAAACTTTAATGATTCCAACTAGCATGGGGATAAATGAAAGCTGCCATCCTCACGTGAATAAGACAAAATAAAAAAAAAAAGCTTTCATGTGAATAAAAGAAATGTGTAAGATCTGATTGTTAGAGAAAACTCCGCATTTTTTTTTTTAAGAAAAAAAAAACTATAAGAGGGCTCAAACCCCTGGCAAGTTGGCAGAAGTGTGAAGGCAGCGACAAGGGTGAGCGTTGAGGAAATATCCAACCTTACTCTGGAGTATAGGCTAGAGTTTGCAGCTCGTTGAGTGACGAGCAAGGTGGACGGGAAGGTGGACGTTTAGTTCAGAGAAAGCGTCGGCTAGAGGACCAGGTGGTTTAACGCCTCGAAGTAGCTGTGGTCAAGCGGTTTGGCTTGCTCGGAGGTGGCGACAAGGTACTGGGAGGTGTGAGGTGGGAGCAGCTGCGGTTGGAGGCCTTGGATGGTAGGTAAAAGAGAGGAGGGAAGGCTGTCGTGAAGGTTTTGGTTGAGAGCAGTAGATCAGTCGGGTTATGAGAACAAACGAACAAGTGCTCTGCTTGTTGTGGCCTGTGGGAGACGGACAGAGCCTGAACAAAGTAGAAATTTGATTGGGGAGTTTTAGAGAGCGGGTGATCAGGGAAAAACAAAAGGCTTGCTTGCTCTTATTTTTAACATCTAAGCTGCGACTGAAGCAGAGTGCCAGCCTTTCAGAGAGGACGTCCGAGGTTTTCTACGAGATTTTCGGGATTTGGCACAGAGCAATTGCAGGGATACGAGGTAAGCGTTAAATATGATTTGAAATTTATTTTGACTTTGAATTTTATTAGATTTAATATTAATATTTAATAATAAAATATTATTATTAAATATTATTAATAAATCAGAATGACTGGGCTGTGTTGATTACCCAAAAATGCCTCGATTAAGGTGCATTCATTTCAAAATATGCATGAGCGCCTCGAAATTCGTGTAGTTTTCTCTTGTATTTTTGTCTCGTTTTACGTGCCAAAATTGTCGAACATCAGAATTAGACAAATTTATAGTAGATTTAGGATATTGCTGATGTCCCGGTCGCAACGGCGTAGTCCGTTTGTCAATCGGAGGTCATTTGATCATCGATGAGGCCTCACTTCCTTCATAGCGCATTCCTTCACAACATATCCAAATCGCCTTTGAAATTTATGACACAACCTCAAACCATCGAATTTGTTCAAATAAAATGTATATTTCGAGTGTCGGGGACGTTCCAGACGTAATGGTATTATCCGTTCGTTGATCGAACCTTGTTTGGGGGGCGACGAGGCATCGTTTTCCTTCGTAGCGCATGCCTTCGCAATATATTTTATTCGCCTTTGAAAATTGCGACGTTACCTCAAACGATCCGATTTAAAGTAATAAAATGTAGAATCTTAAAGCCGACGACATTCCGGACGCAATGGTACCATCTGTTTTGCAATCGGATATCATTTCGCCACCGACGAGGCTAATTTTCCTCGAAATGCGTGCCTTTGCAATATATTTGAATCGCATTTGAAATTTACGACGCTATCTTAAATGATTCAATTTGATCAAATAAAATGTGCATCCTGAATGCCAACGACGTTCCGGACGCAATGACACTCTCCGTTTGTCGATCTGAGGTCATTTGAGCATCTTCGAGGGCTCATTTCCGTCGTTGCGCAGGCCTTTACGTCACATTTGCATCTCCTAAAAATTCATCACCATCTTAAATGATCCATTTTTATTAAATAAAATGTGTATTCCGAATGTCGACGACGTTCCGGACGCGATGACACTATCCGTTTGTCGATCTGAGGTCATTCGAGCATCTTCGAGGGCTCATTTCCATCGTAGCGCAGGCCTTTATATCACTTTTGCATCGCCTAGAAATTTACCATCGTCTCGGATGATCCAAATTTATTAAATAAAATGTATATCCTGAATGCCAACGACGTTCCGGACGCAATGACACTCTCCGTTTGTCGATCTGAGGTCATTTGAGCATCTTCGAGGGCTCATTTCCGTCGTTGCGCAGGCCTTTACGTCACATTTGCATCTCCTAAAAATTCATCACCATATTAAATGATCCATTTTTATTAAATAAAATGTGTATTCCAAATGTCGACGACGTTTCGGACGCGATGACACTATCCGTTTGTCGATCTGAGGTCATTCGAGCATCTTCTTCCATTTACTTTTATCCTGCTTCTCATCATCTTCCCAAAATGTCATCCAGCACAAGCAAGAACTCTTTTTTTTTTTATATGATTTCAGCCCAAAGGCTATCTTGACGTGCCTTAAACGTCTCCAAACGAGGTCTCCCCTTCTTAAGAGATTCGAACATATCTGTAATGACTTTTCTTCACATCAAAGTCGTTGACAACACAAACTCACATTTTAAGATCAAATTCCTTTGTCATTTCATCTTCATAAACATGTTGCAAGAGTTGTCTTTCTTATATCATCATGGTCAACTATAGATAGAAGAGGAATGTTTATGTACCAAGTAGTCCAAAAACTTATTTGATGGCTTCCTAAACCACTGCATAATGAACTCCTTAGCATAGCTTTTACTAATGAGATCATTTGTAGGTAAGGATCTTGTGGCAGGGGTCAACAGTAATTAACAAAGACGTCTAATTTCATTAATCCTTTATCAACCATTGACAAATTAATTATTCCTCCCAGCTACCAAAACCACAAGCTAATCAGAGCCCGGTAGATGGAATGAATAATTAATTTGTCAATAGTTGATAAAGGATTAATGAAAACAGACATATTTGTTAATTACATCATGCATAAACCAGATTAATATATCTTTAGTGGCAACAAAAATATTCTGATAACTGTTACTATCGCATTAATACAATGCTTTTAGTCTTTAGATTATTGTATCGGTATTGTGTACGAAATGATGTTGTGCGTTCTGATTGTCCTCTGAACCGTAGGAGTATGCACAAAATTAATTTCCATTTTTAAGAGCTATTGCAAGGAATAAGAGAGCAACAAATGAATGCTGCACTCCCACCAACCTTCTTCCACCTACAAAGAGATGGATGTTCTGGATGGCTGATGAAAATGGAGAGCAAAATTATTTCCTTTTTTTTTTAGTTTTTTTTTTTTAGATTTTCCATTTTTATTTAATGAAAATGTAGAGCAGAACTATCCTAATGCCGCCAGCTGAGCTTTCGGTCTTATTTTATTGTCATATTTAATTAATTTCTTTGTTTAATCTGAAAATAAATAGATATTATAAAAAATGTTGGTCCAATTAAAGAGCTGTACAGATAACCTGTAATATTTAGAAGTTTATCAGGCAGGTTACTAAATCTCAGTTGATCCGCAAGTATAAGATTAATTATTCGCTTTTTTATTGGTAATTATTAGTCTCAAGATTTTTTTTTTTTTTGGGATGAACCGGGGCAAAGCCCATTTTATTAAGATAAAAAAGGAACAAAAAGACTTACAATAATACCAAGACTGACTAAGACTAACAAAGATAAAGAGAACCACTCAATCAAATCTAACAAAAAACCAAACAAACTTAAACCACAATACAACCCAGCAATTACCAAAACAGTAACTGGAACAAAGAACCAGAGGATGCTCCCGTCCCAGCCAAAAAACCGATCATCCAAGTTATCATTGAAACTGAAATTTCTCCATAAGGTTATGAAAGTTCTTCCAGCTATACGTTTTGATCCGTATAGCATTTTTGATAGTAAAGATAATATTCTCCATGGAATTCCAAATGTTAGCAAACTTCCGGTTGTTCCTTTCTCTCCAAAGATGGTACACACTGCATCCAACCGTAAGCCAGCAGAAGTTCTTTTCCCATTTGAATAAAGGCAGCTGGTTATCAATGTAATCAAAAACCTGGATCAAAGTTGGTCTAAGTAAGAAATAATTTAAATCAGGAATAAGATTGTTAATAACATTAAATGTGAAATCACAGTTAAAGAAAATATGGTTGTGGTCTTCCTGGGCATTATTGCAAAGGCAGCAAATCGGATTGACTTGAATAGCTTTTTTGATCAACAAATCAGCAACTTTAAGTTTCTGCAGTATAGCCATCCATGTTAGGATAGAGTATCTAAGCGAGTAAGACTTATGCCAAACATACTTATGCCAGGTAACCTCTTCTTCATGCTCATAAAAGGACTTCAGAAAATTTTTAAATTTCGGATTAAAAGAGCCATCCCAAGCTAACACCGGTTGCTCTTTAATCTCAATGCCGCAAATAATATGCTTCAGATTATCGGGTAAATCATCTGGAAGGGCCCAAACATCATCTCTAATACATCTATTAATAGATAACCCAGAGATCCTCTGGTTAATATGAAAATAATCAGCTAAATTTTTTCCAGTAATCCACGGGTCCCAGCAAAAAGAGAAATTGGACGAAGAAGTGATATTGAAGGCTAAATGATGCTTGATTTTATGAGCAGTGGAACATATAGCTTTCCAGAATTTAGAAGCTTTGGCAGCCGGAGGTTTCCAAGGGGAATAATATTTATTTTTAAACCAGTAATAAATCAAACTATCCTGAGTAAGGAAATTCCAAATAAAAGTGCAGTGATAACTGTAATAACAAGCATCAATAGAAACAATACATAAACCTCCATTTTGCTTAGGAATAACAGTTTTCTCCCAAGCAATCATATGCACTTTCTTTCCATTAATATTCCCGTGAAATAAGAATTTAGAACATAACTTGTTGATAGTCTTACAAATGCCTTTAGGTATGATAGACCCTTTGATCCAATAGGCGAGAGTGTTTGAAATATTGAATTTAAGAAACTGAACTCTACCAGCTAAAGAAAGAAATCTTACCTTCCAGCCTTCAAGATGAGAAATGATTTTGTCTAAAAGAACTTGAAAATGATATGCATTCAGCCTTTCTGGAGATATAGGAATCCTCAGATACGTAAGGAAACTACTTCTCTGAGTAATACCCAAAATGCTACAAAATTGTTCTGTATCAAAAGTATTATTAGAAAAAATAATAGAGCTTTTTGTGGGATTGATGCTAAGCCCAGAAGAATCCGCAAAATCATTAAGGATGTTCATAAGGTTAGTAGAATTTTGAGTTTTAGCCATTCCAAACACAAGAAGATCATCAGCGTACATAAGATGATTAAAATTTTTGCCATTAATATTAAAAACAGGACTATTATTCCCCACAAAATTCGAGGTGAGGTTGCAAGAAAGAGCATCCATAACAATACAAAAAAGAAGTGGGGATAAAGGACAACCTTGTCTAAGGCCAGAGGAAGAGTTAAAAAACCCCTCCAAAGACCCATTCAGGCAAATAGAAAAATGAACATTTGAAATGCAACAATTAACCCAGTTAATGAACATGTCCGGAAAACCTTTTTGCCTCATCCTATTAATCAGGAACTTCCGAGAAACAGTATCAAAGGCCTTCTTGATATCCAGTTTAGCACAAAAAAGATTTCTATTAAAATTAAACTCTCTAAGCACTTCCGAGGCAAGCAAAATGTTATCCGTAGTACACCTGTTATGAATGAACCCAGCCTGGCTCTCATGGATAATTAAAGGTAAAACCGTCTTCAAACGGTTAGCCAAAAGCTTAGCAATAATTTTATAAAAAACATTGCATAACGAGATAGGCCTATAATCATTAATATTAGAAGCATGCGGATTTTTTGGTATAAGAATAATAGCAGAGGCTTTTATGTAATATCACAATCTGCTCCAGGATCGTCCAGGCCGATTTTGGATCGTCCTGGGACGATCAGTAGAAAATCAGTTCCAGATTTTGCCCAGTTTTGCTCCAGGTGATTTTCTGCATGCATCGTCCAGGCCGATTGGAGACATCGGCCAGGCCGATCGGCACTGTAGAAAATATCGTCCAGACAACAGCCCTGAATGGAGACCAGGCCGATCCATTTGGTCGGATCGTCCCGGGACGATGCTGCGATCGGCCGGGCCGATCTGAGTATTACTTAAGGAAATTCTGTCGTTTTGAAGAGAGAGAAAAATCAGATTTTATAAAATATCTTTTTGAGGAGAGAGAAAGTCGAGGGCATTCTTGGAAAAGTTGATTTCGGGAAGACGCGGAGCCGTTTTCGAGCGAAGTGACTGTTGAGGATTTTGCTGTGCACGAAGTAAGGCACATTCTACCTTTCTCAATTTTCAGTTCCGTCGCGGTTGGCGGTATTTTCTGTCCGGATTTCGTTTTCGTTACGGTTTTTCGTCCGTATCTTTTGATTGGTTCAGTTTTTACCGCGTAAGTTTCTGTATATTGTTGATGTGCCGAGTGTGCACATTTTGGTTATTTTACGAAGATTTTTGTCCGGGTATTTTTGATTCGGCGATGTTTTTCGTATACTACAATTTTCTGTGAAAGTATAAATTATCTGTGCAGTAGAATAAAGGTTCTGAAATGTTAATATCTGTATTCTGTGCAAATTTGGTAAATTGTTATTTTCAGGAATTTTGTGTAAATTCTGTATACTGCCGTTGTGCTGCCCGATTTTCGGGTAATTTCTGAAATGTCCGAATTTCTTCTAAATTGAAATGCTATGTGTATAAGCTATAAAAAGGGAGTTATAAGGAGCCTGAATCCTATGAGATTCAGTTAGTGAAACGGGAAATCTGAAATGAGATCAAATCTGATATCTGTTCTGTTTCGGATCCGATGAATTCTGTTCTGGTGCTATAAGCACATCTGTTTTGGTGCCGTGAGCACAAAGGGAGACATAAGGGGCCTAGATCCTATGAGATTCAGTCAGTGTCTGGGAAGGGAGGCATAAGGGGCCGGAATCCGTAGAGATTCCGTCAGTGTCAGGGCATTTAGCTATATGTATCTGTTCTGCTTTCTGTATCTGTTCTGTTCTGTATGAAATTGTGATTCTGATATGATATGCTCCGTACGATTCTGATTTCTGATTCTGACTCTGTTGATTTGTTCTGATATGATCTGTACGATTCCGATTCTGATTTGATATTTGTCCGTATACGTTCTGATTTCCGACTCTGTTTCGATTTCTGATCTGATTTCTGTCTGATAAGTTTGGTTTTGGTTTCTGAGAATTTAGATTGGTGGTTTGTTGCTTTGCTGAGCTGTTGAGCTCACCCTTGCTTTCTGGTGGTTTTCAGGTTCTGGGAAAGGCAAGGAGGTCCAGGATTAGTTTCAGAGTCTGATCCGATTAGGTACTTTTGTACTTTTGATTTTTGTACAGTCATGGCTTTTCTGTTCTGTCTTTCTTTCTGTTGAAAGCCATGTACTGTTCTGTAGATGATTATTTTTGAGGAAATGAAAAGATAGATGTTTTGTTCCGCTGCATTTGATGATTTTAGTAGCTCTGTTGTTCTGTGTGTGTCTGTTGAGTTAAGTATTTGGAAGATTAGTTCAGTAACCTAATCCAAAGCCAGATCCTGGATAAGCAAGTTTAGCTCTCGTCGCGATCCGGCTCGGGCGGGATCCGTCCCCGTCGGGTCGGGTCGTGACAAGCTTTTGTGGTATCAGAGCACTGGTTTTGGAAACAGGTTGGATTGTAAAACAGAGCTCTAGGAAGTGATCAGTGAGTCTGTCTGGGAGGTAGTTTTGGGTCGTTTGGCTTTTTATTGTGTTGTTTTTGTGTTGTTTTTGTGATAGTTTTCCGGATTTTTCTGGATTTTTCTGTATGGATCAGCCAGACCCAGACATGACAGACGGTCAGAGTGACGATCAGGCAGCACCAGTGGGGAGTACAGCCCCAGTGGTCGGTGCTGATACGCTTTCACAGTTTGCGTCACTTGTTGCTCAGATGATGAGCGAGACTCAGAGCAGAGCTTCTACTGTTAGATCTGAGGACATTGATCGACACCTGCAGTTATTTTTGAGGTTGAAGCCTCCGAGATTTGAGGGCGCTGTTGAGCCCAGAGCAGCCGAGGAGTGGCTGAGGAGATTGGAGAAGACTTTTGACGGGATGCAGTGTCCTGCAGACAGGAAGGTTCCGTTGGCAGTTTTTCTGTTAGACGGAGAGGCTGAGCACTGGTGGGATGGCCAGCAGGCAGCCAGATTTCAGGGCAGATTGAACTCTTTGATCACTTGGGAAGAGTTCACTGAGATATTCAGAGACTGGTTTGTTCCCCCTTCTGCACGATAGCAGATGCAAGAGAGTTTTCTGAGGCTGGTTCAGGGGAGCAAGACGGTGATGCAGTACGAGGCTGAGTTTACTGTATTAGTCAGGTACGCTCCACAGCTGGTTAGCACGTCTGCTGAGAGGTGCTACAGGTTTCTGAGAGGATTACGAGACACTTTGAGGCAGCCTTTGATACCGTTCCGGATTACTGATTTCTCTGAGCTTGTGGAGCGAGCTCGTCTGATTGAGAACGACATGACGGCTACTCAGCAGCGGTGGTCTGTGAGTAGGAAGAGGTTTGGAGGAGAGACTTCTGGCAGTGGTTCCTCTGGGAAGAGGAGATTTGTTCCTGGTTCTGGATCTGGAGATTCCAGAAGGAGCGGAGGATCGTCTGGTACTGCTACCAGTACGACTAGTTCTGGATCTGTCAGTACGGCACCTGTGTGCCAGAGTTGTGGACGGCGACACCATGGCCAGTGCTACAGGATAGCTGGTCTTTGTTTCAGATGTGGTCAGCCGGGACATAGGATTGCAGAATGTCCACAGATGGGATATGAGCAGCGATCTGAGGGCTTCGTCAGACCAGTTGGTTCAGTAGCAGGAAGACCGAGGACTGTTCCTCCACGCCCTGAGGAATTTGCTGGTAGAGGTGGTGGTTCTAGTTCTGCACCACGGAGACCACCTACGATTCAGAGGGAGCAGAGTAGTTCTGTTGCTTCAGCTCCTGTTCCAGTTCAGCCACGAGTGTTGACCTCGATTTTGTCCAGAATTGGGCTTGGAGAGTTGACTTGGTCAAATTGACCGAGTCAGACCCCAAGACCCTCTCCAATAGGTTCAGTGGGTCGAGTCGAGCCTGTTGGACCCGGGCTTTGACCCTGGGTCAACCCGGTTGACCAAGTCAACCAAGGTTGACCACCTAGCCCATTAAGAGCTCGAATCAATTTTAAACCATTTTAAACCCTTTCTCGAGCTCGAGTCTCCTCCCCTTGACCTATTTGACTGGGTTGACCAGGTCCATGGTTGACTTGGTCAACCCAAGTCTTAAATAGGTCATAATGACCTATTTAAGTACATTTAAAGGCTCATTAAGGGGAATTGAAGCCTCCCTTCGGTTTTGAATGGGAACCCACGTCCTAAAACCGCCCATTTTCCCTCCTAATGCAATCCTAACCGTTCCCCTTAGGTCTAGGAGTTTAAATAGGAGTTTGAGAGAAGAATGAAGGATCCTTTTTCAAAATTCTTGAGCCCTAGCCTCCCAAAGCCCGAGAACTTTCGTGTGAGAGTTCCTTGGACTTCCCCTCACCTCCCTCGACCAAATCCCGACGCTTAGACCCCGCCGGCGGCGATCCTCCGGCGAACCCGAGACGAAATTCCTTCCAAGGCTTCATCCCGTCGATCGAGCGTGCGTTGGATCTCGACGTCAACTAGGAAGTTGTTCCTGGAGAGTCCACGAGTCCAACGAGCCCAAAATCTCCCGAATCCACCGTGTGGATTGAGGTAAAACCTAAACCCTAGTTAGAACACTTAGGGTTAATTAGCATTGTGATTAGTGAATATTAATTCAAGATAAGTATCCCCCATGAATGCTCTTCACTAGTAAAAGCTAGATCTAAAGTTTCGTTGCGTTTCGTCCAGCCGTTTGGGAGAACGAAGCGAAAATAGGGTTAGGGTTTCGGTTCGGCTTCGCATGGGTATAGGGCAAATCTGATCCGTCCGATCTGTGATCAACGGATCGGATCTGACCATACCGCGGCCCTGATCCGACCGCAGATCCGATCCTGCGGTCGCTGGCTCCGTCCAACGAAATCTGGGCCGTTGATCTCATACCACGCCGATCCGACGGCTGTGAGTCCCCGCCGACGTGGATGAGTGGCTCGACTCTGATTTCCGTGCCGCGGCAATCATTGCCAATGATTGCGCGGCGGCGCAATCATTGGCAATGATTGCGCCGAACCGCGGGAACCAATCCGCGCTCGCCACGTGTCGCCGCCTAATATTTTAATATGAAAATTGATTTTAAAACCTATTTTTCATTCAAAAACTCGCCAAAAATTCGTTTTCGCTCCGTTTTTGACGTATAATA